>JAUMJK010002923.1:0-11922 GCA_033558105.1 Coccyzus lansbergi
GGGTTGGGGGCGTGGCCTGAGTAAGGGGAAGCTTAGAAAGCTCTCTCCATAGATTGTGACCCATAGACCCTGTAGAACCTGCTCCATAGACCCCACAGACCCTGCCCCATAGACCTTATGGAGCCCTCCCCATAGAGCCTGCCCTATAGACCCTACCCCATAGACCCTATAGAACTTGCTCCATAGACCTTATAGAGCCCTCCCCATAGAGCCTGCCCTATAGACCCTACCGCCATAGACCCTATAGAACCTGCTCCATAGACCTTATAGAGCTCTCCCCATAGACCGTGACCCACAGACCCTATAGAACCTGCTCCATAGACCCCATAGACCTTATAGAGCCCTCCCCATAGACCTTGCCCTATAGACCCTACCCCATAGACCGTGACCCATAGACCCTATAGCTCCTACCCTATAGAACCAGCTCCATAGACCCCACAGACCCTGCCCCACAGATCCCAGCCCCACAGACCTTATAGAGCCCTCCCCATAGACCTTGCCCTATAGACCCCTACCCCACAGACCGTGACCCACAGACACTATAGCTCTTACCCTATAGAACCTGCTCCGTAGACCCCACAGACCTTATAGAGCTCTCCCCATAGACCGTGACCCATAGACCCTACAGATCCCGCTCCATAGACCCCATAGACCTTATAGAGCCCTCCCCACAGACCCTGCCCCACAGACCGTGACCTATAGTTCCCAGCCCCATAGACCCTATAGATCCTGCTCCATAGACCCCAGAGACCTTACAGAGCTCTCCCCATAGACTGTGACCCATAGATCCCACCTCATGGACCCTAAATCCCAGCCCCAGAGGCCCCATAGACCTTGCCCTATAGATCCCAGCCCCACAGACCCTGCCCCATAGATCCCAGCCCCATAGCCCACCCCGTCCCTCCCCATTGAGGCCCCTGGGGTGCTGGCTGCAGCTTTACTGGAGGCCTCGCCGGCTAACGAGGCCCTTAACGAAGCCAAACGAGGTGCTGGGGGGGAGTGTAGGGCCCCTCAATGTCCACGGGGTCCTCCGTGATGATGATCGACGTCCACCATGGCGGCTTCTCCAGGTCCTCCATGCTCCGTGTCCAACGCGGGAGGTTCTCCAGGTCCCTCTGGACCTCCAGGAGCGAAGTCCGAGGCCAGGAGGTTCTCCAGGAGTGTTGTTAACCTTCTCCGCGAGGAAGATCCAACGCCAGGAGGTTCTCCGAGTCCCTTTGGACCTCCTGACGAAGATCCGAGGCCAAGAAGGTTCTCCACGTCCTCCAAAACGAAGGAAGTTTGATGTGAGGAGGTTCTCCAGGCCCAACAGGACCTCAAAGAGGTTCTCGCGTCCTCTAGAGTGACAAGTCCCTCAGGAGGAGGCTCTCCGGGTCCCTCGGGGCCTCCGGGAGGTTGTCCGGCAGGTTCTTTTAGATGCGGAAGCTCTCGGCTTTGCCGTCGATGTGGCGCAGGCGCAGGTAGACGTCGGTGCCCACGCCCTGGAGCGACTGCAGGCACAGGGAACCCCCCAGGTACTCGGCGTAGGCCCGAGAGGTGGGGAGGCCGAACCCGAACCTGGGGAAGGGACGGGGGGGACACACCAGGAGGTCACCAGGGCCACCTTCCCCAACCAGGAAACCTCCTGCTGGAGCCCCAGACGCAGGTTCCTTGGGGTTAAGAACCTCCTGGTGGCTCCATCCCCATGTTCCTTGAGCTAAAAACCTTGTGGTGGCTCAACCTCATGTTTTTTGAGCTAAAACCTCCTGGTGGCTCCAACCTCATGTTCCTTGAGAACCTTGTGGTGGCTCCAACCTCACGTTCCTTGAAGCTAAAACTCTCCTGGTGGCTCCAACCTCATGTTTCTTGAGCTAAAAACCTCCTGGTGGCTCCATCCCCATGTTTTTTGAGCTAAAACCCTCCTAGTGGATCCCCAGACACATGTTCCTTGAGCTAAAACCCTTGTGGTGGCTCCATCCTCACATTCCTTGAGCTAAAACCCTCCTGGTGGCTCCAACCTCATGTTCCTTGAGCTAAAATCCTCCTGGTGGATCCCGAGACGCATGTTCCTTGAGCTAAAACCCTTGTGGTGGCTCCAACGTCATGTTTTTTGAGCTAAAACCCTCCTGTGGCTCTAACCTCATGTTTTTTCACCTAAAACACCTCCTGGTGGCTCCAACCTCATGTTCCTTGAGCTAAAACCCTTGTGGTGGCTCCTATCCCTTGTTCCTTGAGCTAAAAACCCTCCTGGTGGCGTCAACCCACGTTCCATGAGCTGCGAACCTGGTGGTTTCCCCCCCCTCCCCCGTACCCGTGCATGGGGCCGGCCTGGCCGCAGTTGCTGATGTCCAGAAGGTTCCGGAAGGGCCCCCCGAGGCGTGGGTCCTGGGCGCTGGCCTCGGCCGTGCTGAAGTGGTACTCGGTCACCTTGTCCAGCAGCTCATGGGGGATCCCTCCGCCTCGGTCCGAGATCCTGGGGGGGGGGGGGACACACGGCAGGGGACTCGGGGTCAGCCGTGGGGACAACTCGAGGGGACGGACACACCACCCCCGCCCCGGCCCTCCCTCCTCACCGGATAACGAGGTCGATGTCGTTATTGGCGATGGTGACCACGATGTCGGGGACGTTGTAGGGAGTGTCCAGGTGGGACTCCATGGTGGCTCTAGGACACACAGAGACACACGGTGACCCATAAGGACCCATAGAAACCCATAGGGACCCATAGAGATCCATAGAGACCCCATAGAGACCTATAGGGACCCATAGAGACCCATAGGGATACATAGAGCCCATAGAGACCCCATTGAGGCCCCATAGAAACCCATAAGGACCTATAGAGACCTATAGGGATCCATAGAGACCCCATAGAGCCCATAGGGACCCCATAGAGCCCATAGGGACCCCATAGAGACCCCATTGAGGCCCCATAGAAACCATTAAGGACCTATAGAGACCCCATAGAGATCCATACAGATCCCACAGAGACCCCATAGAGCCCACACAGGAACCCATAGAGCCCATAGAGACCTATAGAGACTCCATAGGGACCCCACGGAGATCCCATAGGGACCCATAGGGACCCACAGACCCCATAGAGAGCCCATAGGGACCCCATAGGGACCCCATAGAGCCCCCAAAGAAACCCATAAGGACCCATAGAGATCCACAGAGATCCCATAGAGACCCCATAGAGCCCATAGAGACCTATAGGGACCCCATAGAGACCTATAGGGACCCCTAGAGACCCCATAGGGACCCATAAAGACCCATAGAGATCCCATAGAGACCTATAGGGACCCCATAGAGATCCACAGAGATCCCATATAGACCTATAGGGACCCATAGTGACCCCATAGGGACCCATAGAGACCTATAGGGACCCATAGTGACCCCATCGGGACCCATAGAGCCCATAGAGACCCCATCGAGACCCCATAGGGACCCATAGGGACTCCATAGGGACCCCATAGAGCCCCCCCAGCGCCCCCCGCCAGGTACCTCATGGCGTTCTTGAGCAGCTCGGGGAGGATGTAGTCGAGGGGCAGGGGGATGAAGGGGAAGCGAGCGGCCACGTGGCCGTTGATGCGGACGCGAGGGGCGTTGCCGTACTGGTGCTCGCACAGCCGCCTGCGGGGGGGGACCCAGCACCAACCAGTACAGACCAGTATAACCCCCTCCACAACCCCACAGATCCCCCCAGTCCAGCCCCAGAGCTGCCTCACCGGGCGAAGTCGACCCACTTCTCGATGAGCTTCTTTGGGGAGAGGCGGGTGCAGATGATCCCCACGAAATCCGGCTGCAGGGGACGGGGAGCAGGGCTCAGGGGGGGTTATGGGGCGCTATGGGGTGTTACAGGGGGCTATGGGGCACTATGGGGTGTCACAGGGGTCTATGGGGCACTATGGGGTGCTATAGGGGGCTGTGGGTGGGACTATGAGGCACTATGGGGGCACCGTGAAGGGGCTTATGAGTGCTATAGGGTCACTATGGGTCACTATAGGGTCATTATGGGTCGCTATGGGGCAGTATGGATTGCCCTAGGGTCGCTATGGGGTCGTTATGGGTGGCTATGGGGCGCTCTAGGGTCACTATGGGGCGACTGTGGAGCACTAGAGGTGGGCTATGGGGTGCTATGGGGCACTATGGAGCCCTATAGAGTCACTATGGGGTCACTATGGGGTGCTATGGGTCTCTATGGGGTCACTATGGAGTCACTATAGGGGACTATAGGGGTCACTATGGGTCACTATGGGTTGCCGTAGGGCACTATAGGGGTCACTATAGGATGCTATAGGGGTCACTATGGGGTGCTATGGGGCACTCTATGGGTTGCTATGGAGCCCTATAGGGTCACTATGTGGTCGCTATGGGTCCCTATAGGGTTGCTATAGGGTCACTATGGGGTCCCTATAGGGTCCCTATAGGGTTGTTCTATGGGTCACTATATGCCCCTATAGGGTCACTCTGTGGTCGCTCTGGGTTGCTATGAGGCACTATTGACTGCTATAGAGCCTCTATGTGGTCACTGTGGGGCACTATAGGGTCGCTATAGGGTCGCTATGGGGCGCCCCCCACCTTGTCCTCGTGCAGCGCCAGGTGATGAGCTGCCAGCATCCGCATCCCCAGCCGCGACGTCAGCGTCTTGTCCAGGAAGGGACGAAGCTGCCGCTCGTCCTGGGGGGACCCGGAGGCCATGTTGGGGCTCAGGGGGTGGTTTTGGGGGCTCGGGGGGTGGTTTGAGGGGTCCGGGGGGTGGTTCTGGGGACTGACCGGGATGTGTCGTCGGCACTCGCGCAGCCCCTCGGCCAACAGGGTCACCACGTCCTTGTGGTCGTCCAGGAGCTGCCGCAGCAGGGAGCAGAATCGGGCCTCGTCGCAGCTCGCCTGGAGCTGGGGACAGCGTGGGGACACCTCAGGGACACCTCGGGGACACCGTGGGGACACGAGGACGTTGATATGAGGACATGGGGACATGGCAGGGACACAGGGACACGGACATGGGGACACAGGACACGGCAGAGACACTTCAGGGACACCTTGGACATGGACATGGGGACACAGGACACCTCAGGGACACCTCAGGGACACCTCAGGGACACCTCAAGGACACAGGGATGTGGATGTGGGGACACGGGACACATAAGGGGCACAGGACAGACAAGGGACGTGGCTCAGGGACAATGGGAATGTGTCAGGGAGAGGGATGTGGGGACATGGGACAGGTCAGGGACACACGGACATGGCTCAGGGGGACATGGGGACACATCTTGGGGACACACAGACGCGTTTTAGGGGGATATGGGGACACACAGACACATCTCAGGGACACACGGACACACTTCAGGGACACACAGACACGTTTTAGGGGGATTTGGGGACACACAGACATCTAAGGGACACACAGACACGTTTTAGGGGGATTTGGGGACACAGACATCTCAGGGACACGTGGACACATCTTGGGGACACACAGACATATTTTAGGGGGATATGGGGACACACAGACACATCTTGGGGACACACAGACACATCTTGGGGACACAAGAGACATCTCAGAGGGACACACGGACACACAGACATGTCTGGGGGACACAGGGACACACGGACAGGTCTTGGGGACACACAGACACATCTCAGGGACACAAGAGACACATTTCAGAGGGACACACGGACACACTGACACGTCTAGGGGGACACAGGGACACACGGACACACTTCAGGGACACACAGACACGTTTTAGGGGGATATAGGGACACACGGACACATCTCAGGGACACATGGACACATCTTAGGGACACACGGACACATCTCGGGGACACACAGACACACTTAAGGGGGATATGGGGACACAGACATCTCAGGGACATATGGACACACAGACATGTCTGGGGGACACAGGGACACAGGGACAGGTCTTGGGGACACACAGACGCATCTCAGGGACACAGAGACACATCTCGGGGACACAGGGACACACTTTAGGGACACACAGACACGTTTTAGGGGGATATGGGGACACAGACATCTCAGGGACACACGGACACACAGACATGTCTGGGGGACACATGGACACGTCTTGGGGACACACAGACACCTCTCGGGGCCACAGACACGTCTCAGGGACACACAAGGACACACGGACAGGTGTCGGGGGACACACGGACAAGGCCTCACCGGTGGGAACTCGCTGAGCTTCTGGAAGGCGCGAATGTAGAGCTCGTGCTGGGAGAGCAGCGTCAGCACCGGGGACCCCGAAACAGGGACCCCCCCAAGGCACTGGGGACCCCCCAAAAGCCACCCGGGAGCACCCCCAGGATCTTGGGGTCCCCCCAGGGCTGCCAGGACCCTCCTCATGATCTCAGGGACCCCCAAAACCCCCCAGGACCCCCCAAACCCCAACTCCTGGACACCCATTCCCCTCAGCTCTCAGGCTCCATCTTGATTCTCGCTGCTCCCCTTAGGTTCTCACTGCTCCCTCCCAGGTTTCGGGGTCCCCCAAGGTTTTGGGGTCCCCTCCAGGTTTCGAGGTCCTCCCCAGGGCTGCCAGGACCCTCCTCATGACCTCAGGGACCCCCAAAACCCCCCAGGACCCCCCAAACCCCAACTCCTGGACACCCCTTTCCCCTCAGCTCTCAGGCTCCATCTTGATTCTCGCTGCTCCCCTTAGCTTCTCTTCGCTCTCTCCCACATTTCAGGGTCCCCCAAGGTTTTGGGGTCCCCTAGAGGTTTCGAGGTTCCCCCCCAGTGGTGCCAGGACCCTCCTCATGACCTCAGGGACCCCCCAAAACCCCCCAGGACCCCCCAAACCCCAACTCCTGGACACCCATTTCCCCTCAGCTCTCAGGCTCCATCTTGATTCTCGCTGCTCCCCTTAGCTTCTCTTCGCTCTCTCCCAGGTTTCGGGGTCCCCCAAGGTTTTGGGGTCCCCTCCAGGTTTCGAGGTCCTCCCCAGGGCTGCCAGGACCCTCCTCATGACCTCAGGGACCCCCAAAACACCCCAGGACCCCCCAAACCCCAACTCCTGGACACCCATTTCCCCTCAGCTCTCAGGCTCCATCTTGATTCTCGCTGCTCCCCTTAGGTTCTCACTGCTCCCTCCCAGGTTTCGGGGTCCCCCAAGGTTTTGGGGTCCCCTCCAGGTTTCGAGGTCCTCCCCAGGGCTGCCAGGACCCTCCTCATGACCTCAGGGACCCCCAAAACCCCCCAGGACCCCCCAAACCCCAACTCCTGGACACCCATTTCCCCTCAGCTCTCAGGCTCCATCTTGACTCTCGCTGCTCCCCTTAGCTTCTCTTCGCTCTCTCCCACGTTTCGGGGTCCCCCAAGGTTTTGGGGTCCCCTCCAGGTTTCGAGGTCCTCCCCAGGGCTGCCAGGACCCTCCTCATGATCTCAGGGACACCCCAAAACCCCCCAGGACCCCCCAAACCCCAACTCCTGGACACCCATTTCCCCTCAGCTCTCAGGCTCCATCTTGATTCTCGCTGCTCCCCTTAGCTTCTCTTCGCTCTCTCCCACGTTTCGGGGTCCCCCAAGGTTTTGGGGTCCCCTAGAGGTTTCGAGGTTCCCCCCCAGGGCTGCCAGGACCCTCCTCATGACCTCAGGGACCCCCAAAACCCCCCAGGACCCCCCAAACCCCAACTCCTGGACACCCATTTCCCCTCAGCTCTCAGGCTCCATCTTGATTCTCGCTGCTCCCCTTAGGTTCTCACTGCTCCCTCCCAGGTTTCGGGGTCCCCTCGGGTTTCGGGGTCCCCCCCCAGGTTTCGGGGTGTCCCGTACCACGTGGAGGATGGTCGGGTTGCAGCCGATGATGAAGGGGAGGCTGCGGAAGCCCTTGATGCGATGGGCGATGCGCACGGGCAGCTCCTGCTGCAGGTACCTGGCGCTCTTCTGGGGGGGGCCCAGGGGGAGAACCCCAAAAATGGGACACCAGGGCCCCCAAAGCGGGGACCACACACACTTCTGTGTCCACCGATCCCTCCCCGACCCGGTTTCACCCCAAATCTGAGTGATGCCCCCACAAAAATCCTCTTTCACCCCCAAATCTGAGTGAAATCCCAAACCCTCACTGCCCCAAACCCTGAGACCCCAAAACCCTCAGAGAGACCCAAACCCCCTCAGAGAGACCCAAACCCCTCAGAGACGCCAAACCCTGAGACCCCAAACCCTCAGAGAACCAAACCCTGAGACCCCCAAACCCTCAGAGAACCAAACCCTCAGAGACCCCAAAACCCTCAGAGGCCCCAAACCCTCAGAGACCCCAAACCCTCAGACCCCAAAACCCTCAGAGACCCCAAACCCTGAGACCCCAAACCCTCAGAGACCCCAAAACCCTCAGAGAGACCCCAAAACCCTCAAAGACCCCAAAACCTCAGACCCCAAACCCTCAGAGACCCCAAACCCTCAAAGACCCCAAACCCTCAGAGAACCAAACCCTGAGACCCCAAACCCTCAGAGACCCCAAACCCTCAGAGACCCCAAACCCTGAGACCCCAAACCCTCAGAGACCCCAAAACCCTCAGAGGCCCCAAACCCTCAGACCCCAAACCCTCAGAGAACCAAACCCTGAGACCCCCAAACCCTCAAAGACCCCAAACCCTCAGAGAACCAAACCCTGAGACCCCAAAACCCTCAGAGACCCCAAACCCCCAGAGGCCCCAAACCCTGAGACCCCAAACCCTCAGAGACCACAAACCCTCAGAGACCCCAAAACCCTCAGAGACCCCAAAACCCTGAGACCCCCAAACCCTCAGAGACCCCAAAACCCTCAGAGACCTCAAACCCTCAGAGACCACAAACCCTGAGACCCCAAACCCTCAGAGACCCCAAAACCCTCAGAGACCCCAAAACCCTCAGAGACCTCAAACCCTGAGATCCCCAAACCCTCAGAGACCTCAAACCCTCAGAGACCCCAAAACCCACATAGACCCCAAACCCTGAGACCCCAAAACCCTCAGAGAGACCCCAAAACCCTCAGAGACCCCAAAACCCTCAAAGACCCCAAACCCTCAGACACCCCAAACCCTCAGAGACCCCAAACCCTCAGAGACCCCAAAACCCCCAGAGGCCCCAAACCCTGAGACCCCAAAACCCTCAGACCCCAAACCCTCAGAGAAGACCCCAACCCCCTCAGAGATCCCCCCAAACCCTCCTCACCAGGATGTGGCTCCCGTCCTGCGATCGCCCCGAATACAACATGGTGGTGGGGGTCAGGCGCACCGAGGGCTGGGGGGGGACACCCCAAAGGTTTGGGGGGGGGTCCCCAGAACCCCTGGGACCAACCCCCAGCATTTTGGGGTCTCCCCAGGATCCCCAAATCCCAGATCCTCAGCTCCCCCTGGATTCCTGCCTTCCTTCCCCCCCAAAACCTGGGCTTCTTCCCCCCATTTTTTTGGTTCTTCTCTCCATATTTTGGGTTTTGTTTCCCCCCATATTTTGGGGTTTTTTTTTCCCCCATATTTTGGGGTGTGTTCCCCCAGGTTTTTGGGCTGTGTCCCCCCAGGTTTTTGGGGTTCTTCCCCCAATATTTTGGGGTGTCCCTCCCCAACCTTCTCGGCGGCGGCGTCGATGGCCGGTTGGTGGTAGAAGGAGGTGACGGCCTTGGACCTCTCTCGCGCCAGCAGGTCTGGGGGGGTCTGGTCGCTGGCGGCTCGGGCCGGGACGGGCCGGGGGGACAGGCACCCCCAAACCCCCCCGCTGCCCCCCAAGACCCGGCACAGCATGGCCTGCAGGGGGAAAGAGGGGGTCAGGGGACCCCAAAGGCCGACCAGAGACACCCAAAGTCCAACCAGAGACCTCAAAGTCCGACCAGAGACCCCAAAGTCCGACCAGAGACCCCAAAGTCCAACCAGAGACCTCAAAGTCCGACCAGAGACCCCAAAGCCACTCAGGGACTCCCCAATGTCCAACCAGAGACACCAAAGTCCAACCAGAGACCCCGAAGTCTAAACAGAGCCCCCAAAGTCCAACCAGAGACCTCAAAGTCCAACCAGAGACCTCAAAATCCAACCAGAGACCTCAAAGTCCAACCAGAGACCTCAAAGTCCAACCAGAGACCCCAAAATCCAACCAGAGACCTTAAAGTCCAACCAGAGACACCAAAGTCCAACCAGAGACACCAAAAGTCCAACCAGAGACCCCAAAGTCCGACCAGAGACCTCAAAATCCAACCAGAGACCTTAAAGTCCAACCAGAGACCCCAAAGTCCAACCAGAGACCCCAAAAGTCCAACCAGAGACCCCAAAGTCCGACCAGAGACCCCAAAGTCCAACCAGGAGCCCTAAAAATCCAACCAGAGACCTCAAAATCCAACCAGAGACCTTAAAGTCCAACCAGAGACCCCAAAGTCCAACCAGAGACCCCAAAAGTCCAACCAGAGACCCCAAAGTCCGACCAGAGACCCCAAAGTCCAACCAGAGACACCCAAAATCCACTCAGGGACACCTCAAAGTCCAACCAGAGACCCCAAAGTCCGACCAGAGACCCCAAAGTACAACCAGAGACCCCAAAGTCCAACCAGAGACCCCAAATCAGCCCTAGTGACGAATAAATCCACATGGGAACCCCCAGAATCCATCCCCAGAGACCCCAAAATGCCTCAGGAGCCAATCAGGGACCCCAAAACGCCTCAAGGAAGCCCCAAATTCAATGAGGAAGGAAACCCCAAAGTTCATCCCCAGGGAGGAGGAAAGAAGACTCAGGGATTCCCCCAAATCCACCACCAGGGACCCCAAGACACCTCCAAGAGCCCCAAAAGTCACTCAGGGACTCCCCAAATCCACTCTGGGATCCCCAAATCCATCCCTAGGGACCCCAAAACACCTCCAGGAGCCACAAAAGCCAGTCAGGGACCCTCAAACCAACCTCCACAAGCCCCAAAAGCCAATCAGGGATCCCCAAATCCACCCCTAGAGATCCCAAAACACCTCCAGGAGCCACAAAAGCCACTCAGGGACTCCCCAAATCCACTCTGGGATCCCCAAATCCACCCCCAGAGGCCCAAAACACCTCCAGGAGTCAAAAAAGTCAATTGGGGACCCTCAAATTCCACTCAGGGACTCCCCAAATCCACCCCCAGGGACCCCAAAACACCTCCAGGAGCCCAAAAAGTCAATTGGGGACCCTCAAATTCCACTCAGGGACTCCCCAAATCCACCCCCAGAGACCCCAAAACACCTCCAGGAGCCACAAAAGCCACTCAGGGACCCTCAAAAACCAATCAAGGACTCCCCAACTCCACCCCTAGAGATCCCAAAACACCTCCAGGAGCCACAAAAGCCAGTCAGGGACCCTCAAACCAACCTCCACAAGCCCCAAAAGCCAATCAGGGATCCCCAACTCCACCCCTAGAGATCCCAAAACACCTCCAGGAGCCACAAAAGCCACTCAGGACTCCCCAAATCCACTCTGGGACTCCCAAATCCACCCCCAGGGACCCCAAAACACCTCCAGGAGCCCCAAAAGCCACTCAGGGACCCTCAAATTCCAATCAGGGACTCCCCAAATCCACTCAGGGATCCCCAAATCCACCCCCAGAGACCCCAAAACACCCCCATGAGCCCCAAAACACCTCCAGGAGCCCCAAAAGCCACTCAGGGACTCCCCAAATCCACTCTGGGATCCCCAAATCCAACCCCAGAGACCCCAAAACACCTGCAGGAGCCCCCAAAGCCACCCAGAGACCCTCAAATCCACCCCTAGAGACTCAAAAATCCACCCCCAGGGACCCCAAAACACGTCCAGTGACCCCCAAAACACCCCCATGAGCCCCAAAACACCTCCAGGAGCCCCAAAAGCCACTCAGGGACCCTCAAATTCCACTCAGGGACTCCCCAACTCCACTCTGGGATCCCCAAATCCACCCCCAGAGACCCCAAAACACCCCCAGGAGCTTCAAAGAACACTCAGGGACTCCCCAAATCCAATCAGGGGCTCCCCAGTC
>JAUMJK010002924.1:0-17662 GCA_033558105.1 Coccyzus lansbergi
GGGGTTTTTTTGGGTTTTCAGAGGTTGTTGAGGGGCTCAAAGTGGCTTTTTGGGCTCTGAGAGGTTTAGGGGGAGGCGCTGAGGGGGTTTTATGAGGTTCTGAGAAGGTTTTGGGGGAGTTCTGAATGTTTTTTGGGGGCTCTGGGTTTGGGGGGAGGCTCTCAGAGGCTTTTTGGGGCTCCAAGAGGTTTTTGGGGGTTCTGAGAGGTCTTGGGGAGGCTTTGAGGGGCTTTTTGGAGACTCCTGGTGCTCTATTTGGGCTCTGAGGGGTTTGGGGGGAGCTCCGAATGGTTTTTTTTGGGGGTTCTGAGTGGTCTTTTTGGGATTCCGAGTGGGGTTTTTTTGGGCTTTCTGAGGTTTTTGTGGCTCTGAAGGTTTTTCTGGGTCTCCAAGATATTTTATGGGTTCTCAGTATGTTTTTGGGGGATTCCGAGAGGGTTTTTTGAGGCTCTGAGTGGCTCTTTTGAGATTCTCAGAGGTTTTTTCGGAGACTCAGTGGTTTTTGGGGCTTCCGAGAGGTGTCTGGTGGCTCCGAGTGGTTTATTTTCGGCTGTAAAAGAGAAAAGAATCGAAATATTGAAGAAATCGTGAAATAAAACGCTGGGAAAGGGCTTTGGGAAAGGGGGAGGAGGCACCTGGCAACCTCCAAACCTATTTTTGGGGCAAGAAGAGCTCTTTTTGAGGCCAAAGAAGCTCCTTTCGAGGGGAAAAATGACCTGTTCCTCTCTCCCAGCTCCAAAACCTCGATTCCTGCTCCGAGATGAAGCTGCAGGAGAGTAGGAGCAGCCACGATTCCTGCTTGAGGAACATTTCCAGAGCCTCCAAACCCCATTTTTTTGGGGGTCAATCGCTTTCTTTTCAGCTCAGCAGTGAACGTCTCCTGGATTCACCATCAAACCAGGCCCTGAACGCACCAAAAACTCATTTTTCTACTTCTTTTCATGGAAACAGTGCCAGAACAAGCAGGAAAACCTGCGATTTACCCCAAATGAGTCTTTACAGAGCCTCTACCCAAGGATTTTGGCGACTTCTTCACCGTGAACGAGGTCACTGAGGCCTGAGGGAAGCCAAGAGGCTGCAGTTTCTTCCCTCTGGGAACTCCACTGGATTTTTCCGGCTCTGCCGCCGCCTCCTCCATCATCTCAAGTCCCTCCTTCAACGCACGACCTCGAGGATGAGGCCCTAAGAGCCTCCATCGTCCATCGCTCGACCTCCAGCCGCACACGTGGCCTCTTCAATCCCTCTCCGAGCGTCACCCGACGGCGTCTCCTCCGCTTCCTCCATCTCCAAGGCTTCCAAACCCTCTCCGGGCGTCTCCGGGAGCCGCCGGTTCCCTTCGTGCGGAGCGGTCGGCGTCTCCGGGTGGCTTTTGCTCTTGTGGGCGGCGACGTTGTCCTTCTTCTCGAACCTCTTGCCGCAGACGTCGCAGGAGAAGCGGTAGAAGGCGTCGGCGTCGTGTTTCTTCATGTGCCAGTTGAGGGAAGCTTTCTGGCGGCAGGTGAAGCCGCAGATCTCGCACCTGAGGGGGAGACCCGGAGGGATTTAGTGGAGAAAAAGGGATTAAAATTGAGAGAGAAAGGTTCTTCCTCCTCCTCTACCTCCTCATCTCCCTCCTCCACCTCTTCTCCATCCTCCATGTCTTTGTGGTGGAGAAAATGGAACAGGAGTTAGTGGAGAGGAAGGAAAAAGGGATTAAAATCAAGAGAGAAAGGTTCTGCCTCCTCATCTCCCTCCTCTACCTCCTCATCTCCATCCTCCAGGTCTTCGTGGTAGAGAAAATGGAAGAGGATTTAGTGGAGAGGAATGAAAAAGGGATTAAAATCGAGGGAGAACATCTCCTTCCTCATCTCCATCCTCATCTCCATCCTCATCTCCATCCTCATCTCCATCCTCATCTCCATCCTCATCTCCATCCTCATCTCCATCCTCATCTCCATCCTCATCTCCATCCTCATCTCCATCCTCATCTCCATCCTCATCTCCATCCTCATCTCCATCCTCATCTCCATCCTCCACATCTTCATGGTGGAGAAAATGGAAGAGGATTTAGTGGAGACGAAGGAAAAAGGGATTAAAGTCGAGGGAGAAAGGTTCCATCTCCTCATCTCTCTCCTCTACCTCCTCATCTCCTTCCTCCATATCTTTATGACGGAGAAAATGGAACAGGAGTTAGTGGAGAGGAAGGAAAAAGGGATTAAAACCAAAGGAGAAAGGTCCCACCTCATCTCCACCCTCCATATCCTTCTGGAACCCACCAACCTGCCCCTTCCAGGCCGGGAAACGCTCCCTGCTCATTAAATCCCAGCTCGTTAAGCCTTTGCTGATGAATCCCATGGTGGTTGGGGCTGAGCGAGGGCTCCAGTTGAGAGTCTGGGCTTCGTGGGAAGGGAAAGAGGGAGAAGAGGAGGAGGTGACTCACTGCAGAGGCTTCTCTCCCGTGTGGATGCGTCGGTGGATGAGGAGGTTGCTGCTGGTGCGGAAGGAGCGAGCACAGAACTCGCAGATGTAGTCGCGTTTGTCTGGAGGGAGAGAGAGGACAACCGCGAGGGTTAGAGGCCGAGATCCAGGCCAAGAGGACCTCAGGGAGGGGGTTTGGAGGGTTCTCTGAATGGGGAAAAGGGGAGACAAGGGAGGAGGTTGGGGAATGGGTTGGAAGAGGCCTCAGAGAGCAGCCAGTTCCACCCCAGCCGCAGGCAGAGAAAACTTCTCAAATATTCCTCTTTTCCCCTCAAAAATATTCCTCTTTTCCCCTCAAAAATATTCCTTTCCCTTAAAAAAAAAACTTCCTCCTTTTCCCACAAAAAACTTTTCCTCCTTTCCCCTCAAACTTTTCCTCCTTTCCCCTCAAACTTTTCCTCCTTTCCCCTCAAACTTTTCCTCCTTTCCCCTCAAACTTTTCCTCCTTTCCCCTCAAACTTTTCCTCCTTTCCCCTCAAACTTTTCCTCCTTTCCCCTCAAAACCTTTCCTCCTTTCCCCTCAAAACTTTTCCTGCTTTCCCCTGAAAAACCCTCCTCCTTTCCCCTCAAAAATTTTCCCCTTTTCCCTCAAAATTTCCTCCTTTTCCCTCAAAATTTCCTCCTTTTCCCTCAAAATTTCCTCCTTTTCCCCCTCAAAACTTTTCCTCCTTTCCCCTCAAAACTTTTCCTCCTTTTCCCCCTCAAAACTTTTCCCCGTTTCCCCTCAAAACTTTTCCCCGTTTCCCCTCAAAACTTTTCCCCGTTTCCCCTCAAAACTTTTCCCCCTTTCCCCTCAAAACTTTTCCCCGTTTCCCCTCAAAACTTTTCCCCCTTTCCCCTCAAAACTTTTCCCCCTTTCCCCTCAAAACTTTTCCCCCTTCCCCTCAAAACTTTTCCCCCTTCCCCTCAAAACTTTTCCCCCTTCCCCTCAAAACTTTTCCCCCTTCCCCTCAAAACTTTTCCCCCTTTCCCCTCAAAACTTTTCCCCCTTTCCCCTCAAAACTTTTCCCCCTTTCCCCTCAAAACTTTTCCCCCTTTCCCCTCAAAACTTTTCCCCCTTTCCCCCTCAAAAACCTTCCTCCTTTCCCCCTCAAAAATTTTCCCCTTTTCCCTCAAAATTTCCTCCTCTTTCCCCCTCAAAACTTTTCCTCTTTCCCCTCAAACTTTACCTCCTTTCCCCTCAAAACTTTTCCTCCTTTCCCCTCAAAACTTTTCCTCCTTTCCCCTCAAAATCTTTCCCCTCAAGTCTTTTCCCCCTTTCCCCTCAAAATATCCTCCTTTTCCCCCTCAAAATATCCTCCTTTTCCCCCTCAAAATATCCTCCTTTTCCCCCTCAAAATATCCTCCTTTTCCCCCTCAAAATATCCTCCTTTTCCCCCTCAAAATATCCTCCTTTTCCCCCTCAAAATATCCTCCTTTTCCCCCTCAAAATATCCTCCTTTTCCCCCTCAAAATATCCTCCTTTTCCCCCCTCAAAATATCCTCCTTTTCCCCCCTCAAAATATCCTCCTTTTCCCCCCTCAAAATATCCTCCTTTTCCCCCCTCAAAATATCCTCCTTTTCCCCCTCAAAGTTTCCTCCTTTTCCCCCTCAAAGTTTCCTCCTTTTCCCCCTCAAAGTTTCCTCCTTTTCCCCCTCAAAGTTTCCTCCTTTTCCCCCTCAAAGTTTCCTCCTTTTCCCCCTCAAAATTTCCTCCTTTTCCCCCTCAAAATATCCTCCTTTTCCCCCTCAAAATATCCTCCTTTTCCCCCTCAAAATATCCTCCTTTTCCCCCTCAAGAATTCCTCCTTTTCCCCCTCAAGAATTCCTCCTTTTCCCCCTCAAGAATTCTTCCTCTTCCCCTCAAAACTTTCCCCCCTTTTCCCCCCTCAAAATTTCCTCCTTTCCCCCCCCCTCAAGAATTCTTCCTTTTCCCCCTCAAAACTTCCTCCTTTCCCCTCAAAAACTCCCTCTTTTCCCCTCAAAACTTTTCCTCTTTTTCCCCTCAAAAATCCCTCCTTCCTCCTCAAAGTTTCAGGCCTGTCCCCCTGGGGCTGGTGAGAGGACATGGCTGTGTCCCCAGAGCAAGAGCTAAGGAGCAGTTTGGCCTCTTTGAGGGGAAGCTGGAGGCCCCTGACTCACCACTGTGCAGCTTCTCGTGCTCCTTCAGGTGCTTCTTGAAGTTGAAGGACTTGCGGCAGGAGGGCTCTGAGCAGCTGAAGGTCTTCTGGTGGACGTGTTGGTACTTCTTGTGGTGCTGCCATGTTCACAAGAGGAAAAAAAGGAAAAAAAAAAAGGAGTTAGGATGAGGAGGAAGCCCCAAAGCAGCTTCCAACCACCCTTCTCCCTCCTCATTTCAATCATGGAGGACGTGGTGGGGACTCCAAGCGACCTCAGGCTGCTCAAAACGTCAGGCCTGGAAGCCTCAAGCCCTTTTTCGGTGGCCAAGGTGGTCGAACCGAAGCCAACTGGTGGGTTTCTGACCCAGAAATGTGAGGCCTGGAAGCCTCAAGCCCTTTTTCGGTGGCCGAGGTGGTCAAACCGAAGCCAACTGGTGGGTTTCGGAGCTCACGGTGGCCCCAGAAGGAGCCATGAGGGAGGAGGACGCTGAGGCCTGGGCCTGGGATGAGGTTTTGGGCCCTCGGGAGGTGGCTTGAGGTCCCCTCGGAGCCTCACGTTCAGGTACTGGCGGTTGGAGAAGATCTTGCCGCAGCCCTCGAAGTCGCAGAGGAGGATCTCGCGTTTCGCCGCCTTCCTGAGGGGGAGAAAAGGGGAAAAAAAACACCTCAGCAGGGAGAGGAGAGACGGAAAATGGTGCTTTGGGGACTTCCCGTCCTCAGCCACCATTCAAAAAGCTCCTGGGAGGAGATACAGCTCTTCAGGAGGCTTCTTCCTTCCTCCATCTCCTCCTTCTCTTCCTCCATCTCCATCTCCTCCTCTTCCATTTCCTCCTCTTCCTCCTCCATCTCCTCCTCTTCCTCCTGCATCTCCTTCTCTTCCTCCTCCATCATCTCCTCCTCCATCTCCTTCTCTCCTCCATCTCCTTCTCCTCCTCCATCTCCTTCTCCTCCTCCATCTCCTTCTCCTCCTCCATCTCTTCCTCCTCCTCCTCCTTCTCTTCCTCCTCCTCCTCCTTCTCTTCCTCCTCCTCCTCCTTCTCTTCCTCCTCCTCCTTCTCTTCCTCCTCCTCCATCTCCTTCTCTCCTCCTCCATCTCTTCCTCCTCCTCCATCTTTCTCTTTCTCCTCCTCCCTCCATCACCTCCTTCTCTTCCTCCTTCTCCATCTCCTTCTCTATCTCCTTCTCTTCCTCCTCCTCCATCTCCTCCTCCATCTCCATCATCATCTCTATCTCCATCTCTTCCTCCTCCCTCCATCTCCTTCTCCTCCATCTCCATCATCATCTCCTCCTCCATCTCCTCCTCCTCCTCTTCCTCCTCCATCTCATTCTCCTTCTCCTCCTCCATCTCCATCATCTCCATTATCTCCACCTCCTCCTCCTCTTCCTACCTGATCCTCTTGGGTCCGATCTGAGCCACGTCTTCATCCCAACTCTCCGTTGGCCTCTTGCAGCTGCAACAAGATCGAGATAGAAACATCTGGAGCAAGTTCAGAGACAGAAACGTCTGGAACGAGGCCAGAGGAACATCTGGAGCAGCTCCCGGCTCCTCCAGCCCCGTGGCTGCTGCCTCCTCCGAGCAAATTCCGCATAACCCCCACCCCGATGGCCCTTGGGGACTCACCCGAGTTGTCCGACCTTCTCGTGTGAGGAGCCGAAGCTGCTGGAACTCGGCTGGTTGGGTGGTGGCTCCTCCTTCACGGCTTTCTTGCGGGTTTTGGGGTGGCCTTGGCGGCTCTGGGGCTCCGAGTCGCTGTGGGGAAGGAGGACACGAGGTAGATGAGAAGGTTGAGGTGGCTTTGAGATGATTTCAGGTGGTTGTGAGGGGGGCTGGAGGTGGTTTGAAGGGGCTGAGGTGGCTTTGAGGTGCTTTGAGATGGTTTGAGGTGGCTTTGAGGTGGTTTGAGGTGGTTTGAGGGGGGTAGAGGTAGCTTTGAGGTGGTTAGAGGTGTCTTTGAGGTGATTTCAGGTGGCTTTGAGGGGGTGGGAGGTGGCTCCGAGATGGTTTGAGGTGGTTTGAGGGGAATAAAGGTAGCTTTGAGATGGTTTGAGGTGGTTTGAAGGGGCTGGAGGTGGCTCCGAGATGGTTTGAGGGGGCTGGAGGTGGCTCTGAGGTGGTTTGAAGGGGCTCCGAGGTGGTTTGAGGTGCTTGGAGGTGGCTTTGAGGGGGCTGGAGGTGGTTTGAAGGGGCTGGAGGTGGCTTTGAGTTGCTTGGAGGTGGCTGGACGTGGCTTTGAGATGGTTTGAGGGGGTTGGAGGTGGCTTCAAGGTGGTTTGAAGGGGCTTTGAGGTGGCTTTGAGGTGGTTTGAGGTGCTTGGAGGTGGCTTGGAGGTGGCTTTGAGGTGGTTTGAAGGGGCTGGAGGTGGCTTTGAGGTGGTTTGAAGGGGCTGGAGGTGGCTTTGAGGTGCTTGGAGGTGGCTTGGAGGTGGCTTCAAGGTGGTTTGAAGGGGCTTTGAGGTGGCTTTGAGGTGGTTTGAGGTGCTTGGAGGTGGCTTTGAGGTGGTTTGAAGGGGCTGGAGGTGGCTTTGAGGTGGTTTGAAGGGGCTGGAGGTGGCTTTGAGGTGCTTTGAGGTGCTTGGAGGTGGCTTGGAGGTGGCTTCAAGGTGGTTTGAAGGGGCTTTGAGGTGGTTTGAGGTGCTTGGAGGTGGCTTGGAGGTGGTTTGAAGGGGCTGGAGGTGGCTTTGAGGTGGTTTGAAGGGGCTGGAGGTGGCTTTGAGGTGGTTTGAGGGGCCTGGAGATGGCTTTGAGGTGATTTCAGGTGGTTTTGAGGGGGCTGGAGGTGGCTCTGAGATGGTTTGAGGGGGCTTTGAGGTGGTTGGAGGTGGCTTTGAGATGGTTTGAGGGGGCTTTGAGGTGCTTGGAGGTGGTTTGAAGGGGCTTTGAGATGGTTTGAGGGGGTTGGACGTGGCTTTGAGGTGCTTTGAGGTGGTTGGAGGTGGTTTGAAGGGGCTGGAGGTGGCTTTGAGGTGGTTGGAGGTTGCTTTGAGGTGGTTTGAGGTGGCTTTGAAGGGGCTGAAGGTTGCTTTGAGGTGCTTGGAGGTGGCTTTGAGGTGGTTCGAGATGATTTTGAGGTGGTTCGAAATGATTTTGAGGTGGTTCGAGATGATTTTGAGGTGGTTTCGATGAGGAGGGACCCTTTTTGGACATGGTGGGAAGTCCCAGTCCATTGGTTCCTCCCCAGAAGCTGCGAGTGCTCCTCACCTGTCCAGAGGCGGCTGGTAGGTCACATCCCTTAGATCATCAGTGTAGGTGAGATCATCCTCCTCCTCCTCCTCTTCCTCCTCTTGGAGCTCCACCTCCTGCTCTTTCCTCTCCTCAGGGACAGTCTCTTCTTTCTCCTCCGTGATGGACGCACTGAGGGGACATAAAGACCCAAATCGAGGCCTTGTCTCCTTGGAAGATCTTCCTTCCAAGGTTGGTGGTTGGTTGGAGACCTCCAGGGGATGAGAAGGAGGCTCCGAGCGAGACCTCAAGACCTCAGAGATGGTTGGAGAAGACTCAAGACTCACCTCCCGTCGCCTTTGGCCGAAGTTCCTGTCTCTGAAGGAGCTTGAGGAGCTGCAAAAAGACAAAGAGGAGTTGGGGAAGTTGAGGCCGAGGAAGGTTGAGGTGGGATTGGAAGAGGAGGAGGAGGAGGACGAGGAGAGGATCTTCAGCAGGTTTAGGAGGCCCTGAGGACGACCCTGACGTCCTCAGGGTTGGGAGAAGAGCCGAAGATGAGGAACCAGAAGGGAAATGACAGAGAAGAGGCCCCAGAGCTCACCTGAGGTGTCACCATCGCCCTCAGCTCCTAGATCTTCTCTCTGGTCGACCTCAGAGGTGTCTTCTCCTGCTTTGGTGGCCTCAGGAGCCAGGCCTGCTCGTCGTAGCGAGCGCCGACGCGGAGGGGACCTCCTCCTGGAGTTCTCCTCTGGTTCTTCTCCCCGAGGAGGAGGTGAGGGGACACCCCAGGAGAAGGTGTGTCCGGCCACGCATTCCCAGACCCAGCGAGAGGCTCCTCCCGGGGCCTTCAGGTCAGGGACGAAGCCGCATTCTCGACTGTGCTGGTGGGACAGGACCACCAGGGCCTGGAGGGCGTCGGGAGCCAGGAATTGCGGCTCCAACTCACCTAGAGGCACCAAAAGAGGGAAAAGGACCTTGAAAGGTTGGGGTAGAAGGTCCAGGAGCTCCTCAAACCCCTCTCAGGGCTCCTCAAACCCTCCCCTATATCCTCAGGACTCCTCAAACCCTTCCAGGAGCTCCTCAAACCCTCCCCTAGATCCTCAAACCCTTCCAGGAGCTCCTCAAACCCTCTGGGAGCAACTCAAACCCTTCCAGGAGCTCCTCAAACCCTCCCCTAGATCCTCAAACCCTCTGGGGGCTCCTCAAACCCTCCCCTAGATCCTCAAACCCTTCCAGGAGCTCCTCAAACCCTCCCCTAGATCATTAGGACCCTCCAGGAGCAACTCAAACTCTCCCGTAGATCCTCAAACCCTCCTGTAGATCCTCGGACCCTTTCAGGGGCTCCTCAAACCCTTCCAGGGGCTCCTCAGACCCTCCCCTAGATCCTCAGGACCCTTCCAGGGGCTCCTCAAACCCTCCTCTAGATCCTCAAATCCTTCCAGAAGCTCCTCAAACCCTCCCCTAGATCCTCAGGACCCTCCGGGAACAACTCAAACCCTTCCAGGGGCTCCTCAAGAACCTCCAGGAGCTCCTCAGACCCTCCCCTAGATCCTGAAAACCTCAACTTGTTCTCCAAAACCTCCAATCGATCCCCGAAACCTCCAGTTCTTCTCCAAACCCCTCTGTCAATCCTCAAAATCTCAACTAATTCTTCTCCTAACGCTCCAATTCTTCTCCCAAGCCCTCTCTCAATCCCCCAAATCTCAACTAATTGTCCCCTAACTCCTCCAGTTCACCCCCAAACTCTCCCTCGTGGGTTCTCCAGCTCCTGGTGTCCCTCTCCAAGCTCCCAATCCAAGAAAAACCTTCTCCTTTCGCCCCCAGAGCCCTTTTGGAGGTGGATTTGGGGCCGGAGGCTCCTACCTGGGGGGCGGACGGCGCCGTGAGAGCTGTACCTGGTGGGGGAGGAAGCAAACGAGGAGTTAATTTGGATTTTTTTGGGGGATTTGGAAGGTTCCGGAGGGTTGTTGTCTCACCTGTCGAGGAGGAACTGGGCGAGTTGGGAGTGGAGCGCGAAGCCGAGCTGCTCCTTGAGGCGACACCAGCGCTCCAGGTGACCCCCGAGGCGGATGCGGCTCTTGCTGCGCCGAGCGTCCAGCTGCCGGCGACGCTGCCGGCGCAACCAGTCCGAGGAGCCCGGGACGCCGGCGGCACCGACGGACTCCATCGGGAGGCTACGGGGGGACACGGGGACGATGAGGAGCAAGATGGAGGTGGGAGAAGGACGTGGGGAGGATGAGGAGCAAGATGGGGAGCAAGATGGAGGTGGGAGAAGGGACACTGAGGTGGGATGAGGGACATGGGGATGATGAGGAGCAAGATGGAGGTGGGAGGAGGACATGGGGACGATGAGGAGCAAGATAGAGGTGGGAGAAGGACATGGGGACGATGAGGAGGGACATGGAGGTGGGAGGAGGGACACGAAGATGGGATGAAGGACATGGGGAGGATGAGGAGCGAGATGGAGGTGGGAGAAGGGACACTGAGGTGGGATGAGGGACATGGGGAGGATGAGGAGCAAGATGGAGGTGGGAGAAGGGACATGGGGATGATGAGGAGGGACATGGAAGTGGGAGGAGGGATGTGGTAGTGGGAGAAGGACATGGGGACGATGAGGAGCGAGATGGAGGTGGGAGAAGGGACACTGAGGTCAGATGAGGCACATGGGGAGGATGAAGAGCAAGATGGAGGTGGGAGGAGGGAGATGGAGGTGGGAGAAGGGACATGGAGACAATGAGGAGCAGGATGGAGGTGGGATGAGGGACATGGGGATGATAAGGAGGGACATGGAGGTGGGAAAAGGGACATGGGGATGATGAGGAGGGGCAGGGAGGTGGGATAAGGGACATTGAGGGACAATTGGAAGCAAGACGGAGGTTGAAGAATGGACACTGGGGTGGGATGAGGGACACGGGTGGACATGGGGATGGTGAGAAGGGACATAGTGGTGGGAGGAGGGACATGGGGACACTGAGGAGGGACAGGGAGGTGGCTCCAGGGTGGGTGACAGGGGCCATAGGGGAGGGGGGGGGAGGAGATCCCCTTGCTGCTCCCCTCATCCCCAAGCCCCGCCCTCCATTCACACCTATGTGTAAGCCACGCCCCCTCTACTAGCGTTCCTCATAAGCCACGCCCCTTTGCGCTGGCTCCGCCCCTCCCTCCCACACCTCGTTGCCCCCACGCACCCTCACGTGACCCTCCCCTTTATCTCCCCCTCCTCAGCGGGGGGGGGAGAGCTGTCCATAAGCCACGCCCCCTCCGTGGTTTCTCCCTCCCCATCAGCCCCGCCCCCCTCACTCTAGCCCCGCCCCCCTCGTGCCTTAAAGCCCTCGGGAAGAGGAACCCGCCCCCCCCCACCCCTCACCCGGTGCCGCCTCAGCCTCGCCGCCCCCTTCCCTCTCCATCCCCCCCCCCGCCGCTCCCCAACCTCCTCCGCCGCCTCGCTGCGCCTCAGCGGGAGCCGGTGGCCCCACCCCGCCGCCCTGCCCCCTTTAAGAGCCAGAGGAGGGGCCCTGCCCCCCCGTCGCTTCCCCGCCGCTCACACAGATGGCGACAAGATGGCGGAGGCGCCGCCTCCTCCTCCTCCTCCTCCTCCTCCTCCTTCTCCCCCGCGCGCTTCCCGCCCACCGCGCCAGGAAGGCGGGAAAAACCTCCCACATGGCGCGCGAGGGGGTGATGGGAGTTGTAGTCCTAGTGAGTTAGTGTATTAGGATCTGAACCGGGGGGTGATGGAGTTGTAGTCCTAGTGAGTTAGTGTGTTAGGATCTGACGCGGGGGGTGATGGGAGTTGTAGTCCTAGTGAGTTAGTGTATTAGGATCTGACGCGGGGGTGATGGGAGTTGTAGTCCAAGTGCGTTAGTGTATTAGACTCTGGCGCGAGTTGTAGTCCGAGTGCATTAGTGTATTAGGCTCTGACGCTAGGCGTGATGGGAGTTATAGTCCAAGTGCTTTAGTGTATTAGGCTCTCACGCGGGGGGTGATGGGAGTTGTAGTCCTGCCATGACCACATTGAGGACGAGGGGAGCAGCCCTGAGGAGAAGGACTTGGGGTGATGGGGGAGGAGAAGCTCCACAGGAGGATTTTCCTCTTTTGGGCCACGAAAAAGCTGAAATTTTCCTTTTTTTTTTGGTAGAGAAATGGTGAATTTTTCTCTTTTTGCCAAAGAAAAAGTGAATTTTCCTTTTATTTTCCAGCAGCGGCTCTTGGGTGTTGTTCATTCTTGGCTGCTTCTGGCTGCCTCACCCCTTTGGGCACCAAACAAAAGCTCCTTTGACTCTTCTCCTCCCACCAGGACATTCTTGAGATGCTTTGTGGGACACAAAATAGTCCTTTCTTCTCCCCCCAGAGGGTGAAGAACCCTGAGCTGAGAGGTTCCTCTTCCTCCTGGATCATAGAATCATAGAATCACCAGGTTGGAAGAGACCCTCTGGCTCATGGAGTCCAACCCTTCCCATCAAACACTAACCCATGTCCCTCAGCACCTTGTCCGCCCGTCCCTTAAACCCCTCCAGGGAAGGGGAATCAACCACCTCCCTGGGCAGTTCCAATACCCAATGACCCTTTGTGTGAAAAACTTCCTCCTAAAGTCCAGCCTGAGCCTCCCCTGGTGGAGCTTGAGGCCATTCCCCGTCGTCCTGTCCCCTGTCCCTTGGGAGAAGGGCCCAGCTCCCTCCTCTCCACAACCTCCTCTAATATAGTGGGAGAGAGCAATGAGGTCTCCTCTCAACCTCCTCTTCTCCAGGAGAAACACCCCCAGGTCCCTCAGGCTTCTTCTCCAGCCCCTTCCCCAGCTTCGTTGCTCTTCTCTGGACTCTCTCCAGAGCCTCAACATCCTTCTTGTGCTGAGGGGCCCACAACTGAACTCAGGATTCAAGGAGCAGTCTCCCCAGTGCTGAGTCCAGAGGGAGAAGAACCTCCCTGGCCCTGCTGGTCACACCATTTCTGCTCCAAGCCAGGATGCCCTTGGCCTTCTTGGCCACCTGGGCACACTTGGCTCCTGGTCAGTCCCTGTCAACCAACCCCCCCAGGTCCTTCTCCTCCAGGCACTTTCCAGCCAGACTTCTCCTTAGGCTGGAGCTGCTCAGGGTTGTTGTGCCCCAAGCGCAGGATCCGCCCTTTGGGCCTTGTTAACCCTCATCCCGTTGGTCTCAGCCCATGGATCCAGCCTGTTCCGATCCCTTTGGAGACCCTCAAAACCCTCCAGGGGCTCAACATCTCCTCCCAGCTCAGTGTCATCTCTTAAACTCGCTCAGGGAGCATTCGATGCCTTCATCCAGGTCAGTGATGAAGACATCGGACAGGGCTGAGCCCTGGGGACACCCAGGAGAGACTCAACCTGGAGTCCTGGGTCCAATTCTGAGTCCAATTCAGCACAAAAAAAGGACACAGAGCAAGTCACGAGGACGATCCAGGAGCTGGAGAACCTCCTGGGGGAGAGGCTCAAAGAGTTAAGGCTCTTCAGCATCAAGAAAAGGCTCTGAGGACACTCTGGAGTCTTCCAGGTCTCAGCCCTGGAGGTGCTGATGGGGGTTTAGAGCAACCAGATCCAGGGGGAGGAGCTGGAGGGGCTTTAAGGTCCCTCCCAAGCCAAACCCTTCCAGGATTTTAGGAAACAACATCACAAATAATCTGAATTTTGGTGCCGGAGATGGTAGGAAATAGGGTTGGACTCAGTGCTCTATGATTTATGGTTGGATCAGAAGATCTAGAGTTGACCTGAAAGACCCAAGAGGTCTTCTCCGACCTAACGATTCTCTAAACCGACTCCGACCACTAAACCACGTTCAATATCGACTTTTTTGAGGTGGAAAAGACCCTTTTTTCCAGACCTTTCCCACCCAAAGTCGCTTCTTTTCACCTGAAAAACCCTCCCGAGAAGCTCCAAAAGGAACTAGATTTATATTTCTGGTGCTGACATCACATTGTTGACCTCCTGCGGTTCAGGTCGATGTCATCAGGTTCTTGTTTTGGGTTTTTTTTTCAAGTTCTCGCAAAACTTGAATAGTTTTTGAGGTTTTTTTTGAGGAGGAAACGAACTCTTTTTGGTTCGGTTCTCGTTTTGGGGTTTGTTTTTTTTTCAAGTTCTCGCAAAACTTGAGTAGTTTTTGAGGGTTTTTTTGAGGAGGAAAGAACTTTCTGGGGTTCGTTTCTTGGATGAGAAACCTGGTTCTGCTTTTCACTCAAGGATTTGAGGCAAAAAGCTCTTTTTTGAGCTGAGAGTCGATGATTTTTATGGAAAGGAACATCCAGGGAAAGGTCAAAAATAGAAATAATAAATTAAATTGGAAAAATCGGTGCTGGTGGGAAGGTTGGAGTTAAAACTGAGAGCGAACGCAGGAATGTGAAAAAAAAAAAGAGGAAAAAAAAAAAAGAGTTTTGAGGACAATCCGAGCATTGTGGTCATGTCTGGACTCACCAGGAGGGGTTTGGGGCGGCCGAGGAGCCTCTGGGTTCGGTTTTAGCACCTCCTGGCGCCGGGATTTGCCGCCGGCAGCACCGGGGATGGCGGAAGCTGCTCCCAACGCAGGTTTGGGAGCATCCAAACCCTCTCCTGGAGCTCCGAGAGGTGTCCTGGAGGGGCTGGCGAGCGAGGGTTGGGTGGGAAGGGGATCTCAGGTGGGTTCTGAGGGTGGTTCTTCCAGGATGGAGTCTCCGGCGCCTTCGACTTTCAATGGGGGATGAGACGATTGCTGGAAAAGCAAGAGGGGAAGCAGCAGGTTTTCTTCTAGAGGTCAACGTTGGGGTCAGGGGAGTGGATGGAGACGAAAGGAGGAGAAGGGAAGAGGAGAAAAGGGGGTTTGGGTGGGATGGAGAGGAGGGGATGAGGTCGGGAAGACAAATTTGTGGATCTAGAGAGGGATCTAGAGAGGTTAGAGAGGGATCTAGAGAGGTGGTGACCATCTCTGGTGGTTGGAGAAGATGGGATGAGGTCAGGAAGACACATTTGTGGGTCTAGAGAGGTTAGAGAAGGGTCTAGAGAGGGTTTTAGAGAGGTGGTGACCACCTCTGGTGGTTGGAGAGGATGGGATGAGGTCAGGAAGACAAATTTGTGGCTCTAGAGGGTTGGTGACCACCTCTTGGTGGTCGGAGAAGATGAGATGAGGTCACCCAGCCCTAAAAACCCTTGGAAGGTGGTGGCTCCGAGATCCCCGAGAAGCTCCGGGAGCTCCTCCCGCGTCTGCTTTCTCCCCAGACCTCCCCCTCAAGTGCCTGAAGGAGAAGCAGGTCCCCATCGGGGTCACCTTGCTGGTGGCCGCCCTGCTTCTGGCCATCATCGCTCTGGCAGGTAAGAAGGCGAAAGGTTTGCTTCTCCCGCCCCCAGAGGACAACCCGGAGAACCTCGCGATGCCTTCTCCTTCTTTTCCAGCTAAGAAGTGTCCCTCGTGTCCCTCCTGCTCCTCTCCCGGCTGCCTGGACAACTGGATCGGCTACGGAGAGACCTGCTTCTACTTCGTGGAGGCCCAAGGAGGTTGGGACGAAGCCCACAAGTCCTGCCGCTCGCTCGGTGGCCACTTGGCCACCATCAGGACCCATGAGGAGCTGGTAAATCCCTGAAGAACCGAGGTCTGGGGGTGTGTTTGGGAAGGAGGTGGGATTTTTGGGGGAGGAGAAGCCAGAAGGACCACGTGGGGTTGGGGGTTTCCATCTTCTAGGGGTTCCTGAGGCGCTACGGAGGCTCCGAGCAGCACTGGGTGGGGCTCCGGAAGGAGGACGTCGGCCCTTGGAGGTGGCTCAATGGATCTGTCTTCAACGACATGTGAGTCATCGGCAACTCGTGGAGAAACTCTCCGTTTTCTGGGCTGGGAGGGGTTAAATTAAACGACATTGAGTTCGTTAATTGAATTGAATCCTCCAGTAGGGGGCAGAGGCTCCAGGATGGAGGTTCCAGTAGGGGAAGAAGCTCCAGGATGGAGATTCCAGTAGGGAAAGAGGCTCCAGGATGGAGGGTCCAGTAGGGAAAGAGGCTCCAGGAGGTAAAGAGGTTCCAGGAGGGAAAGAGGCTCCAGGATGGAGGTTCCAGGAGGGGAAGAAGCTCCAGTATGGAGGTTCCAGTAGGGGAAGAGGCTCCAGGATTGAGTCTCTAGTGGGGGAAGAGGCTCCAGTAGGGAAAGAGGCTCCAGGATGGAGGCTCCAGTAGGGAAAGAGGCTCCAGTAGGGAAAGAGGCTCCAGTAGGGAAAGAGGCTCCAGGATGGAGTCTCCAGTACGGAAAGAGGCTCCAGGATGGAGGTTCCAGTAGGGAAAGAGGCTCCAGTAGAGGAAGAGGCTCCAGGAAAACACCTGGAGATGTTCCAGGTGAGGTTGGATGGAGCTCGGAGCCACCAGACCCCATGGGATACATCCCAACATGGACCTGGATGGGTTTTGAAGCCCCTTCCAACCCAGCCCATTGGGTGAATCCCTCATTCTACGACTCGGAGAGCAACTCAGCTCCAGGATTTGCTCCCCAATCCGTGGATTTTTGGGAAACTTGGAACCTCTCAGGACCAAGCGATGGTGCTGGGTGGTGGTTGCCCTTCCCAGTGAGTTCTCCTGGTGTTTCCGGAGCAGGTTCGACCTCCGAGGGGACGGACCTTGCGCCTACGTGGAGGCCGAGGGCATTGGCAGCGACCGGTGTTGGCAACTGAAACCCTCCATCTGCAGCCGCCCCCAGAACCACCTCGCCAGGAGCCGGAAGGTTCCAGAAACCCTTTGGAATTCCAGCTGAAATCCGGAGAAGATCAACCACCAGCTTCTCCAACCCTCACAGAGCACGATGGAGTCTCCTGTCGGGACCTTTTTAGCTTCTAAAAGTTGAAACTCCTCTTTTTCTCCTCAACAACTGTTGGATTTGGGGAGTTTCTCTTGGATTTGGGGAGTTTCTCTTGGATTTGGGGAGTTTCTTCTGGATTTGCGGAGTTTCTCTTGGATTTGGGGAGGTTCTTCTTGGATTTGGGGTGAGACCCTCTTGGATTTGGGGGAAGTCTCTTGGGTTTTGGGGTCCCTTTTGGGTTTGGAGGTTCCTCTTGGATTTGGGGAGTTCCCTCTTAGATTTGGGGTGAGATCCTCTTGGATTTGGGGGGAATCTCTTGGGTTTTGGGGTCCCTTTTGGGTTTGGGGAATATTTCTTGGATTTGGGGAGTTCCCTCTTGGATTTGGGGTGAGACCCTCTTGGACTTGGGGGGAATCTCTTGGGATTTGGGGTCCCTTTTGGGTTTGGGGGCTATTTCTTGGATTTGGGGAGTTCCCTCTTGGATTTGGGGTGAGACCCTCTTGGATTTGGGGGAATCTCTTGTGTTTTGGGGTCCCTTTTAGGATTGGGGAGTTTCACTCTTGGATTTGGGGTGAGACCCTCTTGGATTTGGGGGGAATCTCTTGGGTTTTGGGGTCCCTTTTAGGATTGGGGAGTTTCACTCTTGGATTTGGGGTGAGACCCTCTTGGATTTGAGGAGAATCTCTTGGGTTTTGGGGCCCCTTTTGGGTTTGGGGAATATTTCTTGGATTTGGGGAGTTCCCTCTTGGATTTGGGGTGAGACCCTCTTGGATTTGGGGGAATCTTTTGGGGTTTGGGGTCTCTTTTGGGTTTGGGAGCTATTTCTTGGATTTGAGGAGGTTCCTCTTGGATTTGGGGTGAGACCCTCTTGGACTTGGTGTAAACTCTTGGGTTTGGAGGTGTCTTTCTCAGGTTTGGGGGTTTCTCTTGGATTATATGTCATTTCTCAGATCTGAGTGTGTCCCCTTGGACTTGAGAGCAACCTCTTATATTTGGGGTGGCCCCTCTCGGCTTTGGGGGTCCCACTCCCCCTCCTCCTCTCAACACTGAGTCGAGAATTGGGGAACAAAGGCTCCTGAGGCCTCGGGGGAGCTTGAAAGCCCCCAAAGCGCTTTGAGTGCCTGTAAAGGGGTTTCAAGGCGGCGGCCGCCATCTTGAGGCGCGGCGGCCAAAAAACAAGATGGCGGCGCCCATTC
>JAUMJK010002931.1:0-11457 GCA_033558105.1 Coccyzus lansbergi
GGTTTTGAGGGACTGGGGAGCCCCTGATTGGATTTGGGGAGTCCCTGAGTGTTCTTTGAAGCTCCTGGGGGTGTTTTGTGGTCCCTGGGGGTGGATTTGGGGATCCCTGAGTGGATTTGGGGAGTCCCTGATTGGAATTTGAGGGTCCCTGAGTGGCTTTTGGGGCTCCTGGGGGTGTTTTGGGGTCCCTGGACGTGTTTTGGGGTCCCTGGGGGTGGATTTTTGAGTCTCTAGGGGTGGATTTGAGGGTCTCTGGGTGGCTTTGGGGGCTCCTGCAGGTGTTTTGGGGTCTCTGGGGGTGGATTTGGGGATCCCAGAGTGGATTTGGGGAGTCCCTGATTGGAATTTGAGGGTCCCCAATTGGCTTTTTGGGCTCCTGGAGGTGTTTTGGGGTCTCTGGGGGTGTTTTGGGGTCCCTGGGGTGGATTTGGGGTCTCTGGGGGTGGATTTGGGGAGTCCCTGAGTGACTTTTGTGGCTCCTGGAGGTGTTTTGGGGTCTCTGGGGATGGAGTTGGGGAGTCCCTGATTGGTTTTTGAGGGTCCCTGAGTGGCTTTTTTGGCTCCTGGAGGTGTTTTGGGGCCTCTGGGGTGGATTTGGGGATCCCTGAGTGGATTTGGGGAGTCCCTGAGTGGCTTTTGGGGCTCCTGGAGGTGTTTTGGGATCTCTAGGGGTGGATTTGGGGATCCCTGATTGGCTTTTGGGTCTTGTGGAGGTTGGTTTGAGGGTCCCTGACTGGCTTTTGTGGCTCCTGGAGGTGTTTTGGGGTCTCTGGGGGTGGATTTGGGGATCCCAGAGTGGATTTGGGGAGTCCCTGAGTGACTTTTGGGGCTCTTGGAGGTGTCTTGGGGTCCCTGGTGGTGGATTTGGGGGAATCCCTGAGTCTTCTTTCCTCCTCCCTCTGGATGAACTTTGGGGGTTTCCTTCCTCATTGAATTTGGGGCTTCCTTGAGGCGTTTTGGGGTCCCTGATTGGCTCCTGAGGCATTTTGGGGTCTCTGGGGATGGATTCTGGGGGTTCCCATGTGGATTTATTCGTCACTAGGGCTGATTTGGGGTCTCTGGTTGGACTTTGGGGTCTCTGGTCGGACTTTGGGGTCTCTGGTTGGACTTTGAGGTGTCCCTGAGTGGATTTTGGGTGTCTCTGGTTGGACTTTGGGGTCTCTGGTTGGACTTTAAGGTGTCCCTGAGTGGATTTTGAGGTCTCTGGTTGGACTTTGGGGTCTCTGGTCGGACTTTGGGGTCTCTGGTTGGACTTTTGGGGTCTCTGGTTGGACTTTGGGGTCTCTGGTCGGACTTTGGGGTCTCTGGTTGGACTTTTGGGGTCTCTGGTTGGACTTTAAGGTCTCTGGTTGGATTTTGAGGTCTCTGGTTGGATTTTTAGGTCTCTGGTCGGACTTTGGGGTCTCTGGTTGGACTTTTGGGGTCTCTGGTCGGACTTTGGGGTCTCTGGTTGGACTTTGGGGTCTCTGGTTGGACTTTGAGGTCTCTGGTTGGATTTTGGGGTCTCTGGTTGGACTTTGAGGTCTCTGGTTGTACTTTGGGGTCTCTGGTTGGATTTGGGGTCTCTTGTTGCACTTTGAGGTGTCCCTGGTTGGACTTTGGGGTCTCTGTTTAGACTTCGGGGTCTCTGGTTGGACTTCGGGGTCTCTGGTTGTACTTTGGTGTCTCTGGTTGGACTTTGGTGTCTCTGGTTGGACTTCGGGGTCTCTGGTTGGACTTTGGTGTCTGTGGTTGGACATTGGGGAGTCCCTGAGTGGCTTTGGGGTCTCTGGTTGGACTTTGAGGTCTCTGGTTGGACTTTGAGGTCTCTGGTTGGACTTTGGGTGTCTCTGGTCGGCCTTTGGGGTCCCCTGACCCCCTCTTTCCCCCTGCAGGCCATGCTGTGCCGGGTCTTGGGGGGCAGCGGGGGGGTTTGGGGGTGCCTGTCCCCCCGGCCCGTCCCGGCCCGAGCCGCCAGCGACCAGACCCCCCCAGACCTGCTGGCGCGAGAGAGGTCCAAGGCCGTCACCTCCTTCTACCACCAACCGGCCATCGACGCCGCCGCCGAGAAGGTTGGGGAGGGACACCCCAAAATATTGGGGGAAGAGCCCCAAAAACCTGGGGGGACACAGCCCAAAAACCTGGGGGAACACACCCCAAAATATGGGGGGAAAAAACCCCCAAAATATGGGGGGAAACAAAACCCAAAATATGGAGAGAAGAACCAAAAAAATGGGGGGAAGAAGCCCAGGTTTTGGGGGGGAAGGAAGGCAGGAATCCAGGGGGAGCTGAGGATCTGGGATTTGGGGATCCTGGGGAGACCCCAAAATGCTGGGGGTTGGTCCCAGGGGTTCTGGGGACCCCCCCCCAAACCTTTGGGGTGTCCCCCCCCAGCCCTCGGTGCGCCTGACCCCCACCACCATGTTGTATTCGGGGCGATCGCAGGACGGGAGCCACATCCTGGTGAGGAGGGTTTGGGGGGGATCTCTGAGGGGGTTGGGGTCTTCTCTGAGGGTTTGGGGTCTCTGAGGGTCTTGGGGTCTCTGAGGGTTTGGGGATCTCAGGGTTTGAGGTCTCTGAGGGTTTGGGGTCTCAGGGTTTGTGGTCTCTGAGGGTTTGGGGTCTGAGGGTTTTGGGGTCTCTGAGGGTTTGAGGGTCTCTGAGGGTTTGGGGGTCTCTGAGGGTTTGTGGTCTCTGAGGGTTTGGGGTCTCTGAGGGTTTGGGGTCTCTGAGGGTTTGGGGTTTGAGGGTTTGGGGTCTCTGAGGGTTTTGGGGTCTCTGAGGGTTTGGGGTCTCTGAGGGTTTGGTTCTCTGAGGGTTTGGGGGTCTCAGGGTTTGGGGTCTCTGAGGCAAAGGTTTGGGGTCTCAGGGTTTGGTTCTCTGAGGGTTTGGGGTCTTTGAGGGTTTGGGGTCTGAGGGTTTGGGGTCTGAGGGTTTGGGGCCTCTGAGGGTTTGGGGTGTCTGAGGGTTTGGGGTCTCTGAGGGTTTGGGGGTCTCAGGGTTTGGGGTCTCTGAGGGTTTTGGGGTCTCTGAGGGTTTGGGGTGTCTGAGGGTTTGGGGTCTCTGAGGGTTTTGGGGTCTTTCTGAGGGTTTTGGGGTCTCAGGGTTTGGTTCTCTGAGGGTTTGGGGTCTTTGAGGGTTTGGGGGTCTCAGGGTTTGGGGTCTCTGAGGGTTTTGGGGTCTCTGAGGGTTTGGGGTCTCTGAGGGTTTGGGGTCTGAGGGTTTGGGGTCTCTGAGGGTTTTGGGGTCTCAGGGTTTGGGTCTCTGAGGGTTTGAGGTCTCTGAGGGTTTGGGGTCTGAGGGTTTGGGGTCTGAGGGTTTGGGGTCTCTGAGGGGTTTGGCGTCTCTGAGGGGTTTGGGTCTCTCTGAGGGGTTTGGGGCTCTGAGGGTTTTGGGGTCTCAGGGTTTGGGTCTCTGAGGGTTTGGGGTTTCACTCAGATTTGGGGGTGAAAGAGGATTTTTGTGGGGGCATCACTCAGATTTGGGGTGAAACCGGGTCGGGGAGGGATCGGTGGACACAGAAGTGTGTGTGGTCCCCGCTTTGGGGGCCCTGGGGTCCCATTTTTGGGGTTCTCCCCCTGGGCCCCCCCCAGAAGAGCGCCAGGTACCTGCAGCAGGAGCTGCCCGTGCGCATCGCCCATCGCATCAAGGGCTTCCGCAGCCTCCCCTTCATCATCGGCTGCAACCCGACCATCCTCCACGTGGTACGGGACACCCCGAAACCTGGGGGGGGGACCCCGAAACCCGAGGGGACCCCGAAACCTGGGAGGGAGCAGTGAGAACCTAAGGGGAGCAGCGAGAATCAAGATGGAGCCTGAGAGCTGAGGGGAAATGGGTGTCCAGGAGTTGGGGTTTGGGGGGTCCTGGGGGGTTTTGGGGGTCCCTGAGATCATGAGGAGGGTCCTGGCAGCCCTGGGGAGGACCTCGAAACCTGGAGGGGACCCCAAAACCTTGGGGGACCCCGAAACGTGGGAGAGAGCGAAGAGAAGCTAAGGGGAGCAGTGAGAGTCAAGATGGAGCCTGAGAGCTGAGGGGAAATGGGTGTCCAGGAGTTGGGGTTTGGGGGGTCCTGGGGGGTTTTGGGGGTCCCTGAGGTCATGAGGAGGGTCCTGGCAGCCCTGGGGGGACCCCAAGATCCTGGGGGTGCTCCTGGGTGGCTTCTGGGGGGTCCCCAGTGCCTTGGGGGGGGTCCCTGTTTCGGGGTCCCCGGTGCTGACGCTGCTCTCCCAGCACGAGCTCTACATTCGCGCCTTCCAGAAGCTCAGCGAGTTCCCACCGGTGAGGCCTTGTCCGTGTGTCCCCCGACACCTGTCCGTGTGTCCTTGTGTGTCCCTGAGACGTGTCTGTGGCCCCGAGAGGTGTCTGCGTGTCCCCAAGACGTGTCCGTGTGTCCCCATATCCCCCTAAAATGCGTCTGTGTGTCCCTGAAGTGTGTCCGTGTGTCCCCATATCCCCCTAAAACGTGTCTGTGTGTCCCTGAAGTGTGTCCCTGTGTCCCCGAGATGTGTCTCTGTGTCCCTGAGATGCGTCTGTGTGTCCCCAAGACCTGTCCGTGTGTCCCTGTGTCCCCCAGACATGTCTGTGTGTCCATATGTCCCTGAGATGTCTGTGTCCCCATATCCCCCTTAAGTGTGTCTGTGTGTCCCTGAGATGTGTCTGTGTGTCCCTAAGATGTGTCCATGTGTCCCCGAGATGTGTCTCTGTGTCCCTGAGATGCGTCTGTGTGTCCCCAAGACCTGTCCGTGTGTCCCTGTGTCCCCCAGACATGTCTGTGTGTCCGTGTGTCCCTCTGAGATGTCTCTTGTGTCCCCAAGATGTGTCTGTGTGTCCCCAAGATGTGTCTGTGTGTCCCCATATCCCCCTAAAATATGTCTGTGTGTCCCCAAGATGTGTCCACGTGTCCCTGAGATGTCTGTGTCCCCATATCCCCCTTAAGTGTGTCTGTGTGTCCCCAAGATGTGTCCGTGTGTCCCCAAATCCCCCTAAAACGTGTCTGTGTGTCCCTGAAGTGTGTCCGTGTGTCCCTGAGATGTGTCTGTGTGTCCCCATATCCCCCTAAAACGCGTCTGTGTGTCCCCAAGATGTGTCCCCATGTCCCCCTGAGCCATGTCCGTGTGTCCCTGACCTGTCCCATGTCCCCACATCCCTCTCCCTGACACATTCCCATTGTCCCTGAGCCACGTCCCTTGTCTGTCCTGTGCCCCTTATGTGTCCCGTGTCCCCACATCCACATCCCTGTGTCCCTGAGGTGTCCCTGAGGTGTCCCTGAGGTGTCCTGTGTCCCCATGTCCATGTCCAAGGTGTCCCTGAAGTGTCTCTGACATGTCCTGTGTCCCCATGTCCGTGTCCCTGTGTCCCTGCCGTGTCCCCATGTCCTCATATCAACGTCCTCGTGTCCCCACGGTGTCCCCGAGGTGTCCCTGAGGTGTCCCCACGCTGTCCCCAGCTCCAGGCGAGCTGCGACGAGGCCCGATTCTGCTCCCTGCTGCGGCAGCTCCTGGACGACCACAAGGACGTGGTGACCCTGTTGGCCGAGGGGCTGCGCGAGTGCCGACGACACATCCCGGTCAGTCCCCAAAACCACCCCCCGAACCCCCGAGCCCCCAAAACCACCCCCCGAGCCCCAACATGGCCTCCGGGTCCCCCCAGGACGAGCGGCAGCTTCGTCCCTTCCTGGACAAGACGCTGACGTCGCGGCTGGGGATGCGGATGCTGGCAGCTCATCACCTGGCGCTGCACGAGGACAAGGTGGGGGGCGCCCCATAGCGACCCTATAGCGACCCTATAGTGCCCCACAGTGACCACATAGAGACTCTATAGCAGTCAATAGTGCCTCATAGCAACCCAGAGCGACCACAGAGTGACCCTATAGGGCCATATAGTGACCCACAGCAACCCATAGCGACCCTATAGGGACCCATAGTGACCCTATAGTGCCCCATAGCGACCCATAGTGACTCTATAGCAACCCATAGCACCTCATAGCGACCCATAGCAACCACATAGTGACCCTATAGGGCCAGTGACCCATAGAGTAACCCTATAGTGCCCCATAGCGACCCTATAGGGACCCATAGTGACCACATAGTGACCCTATAGGGCTCCATAGTGACCCCATTGCAACCCATAGTGACCCTATAGGGACCCTATTGCAGCCCATAGTGCCTCATAGCAACCCATAGCAACCACATAGTGACCCTATAGGGCCAGTGACCCATAGAGTAACCCTATAGTGCCCCATGGTGACCACATAGGGACACATAGTGACCCTATAGGGACCCATAGCGACCACATAGTGACCCTATAGGGCTCCATAGTGACCCCATTGCAACCCATAGTGACCCTATAGGGACCCTATTGCAGCCCATAGTGCCTCATAGCAACCCATAGTGACCACAGAGTGACCCTATAGGGGCATATAGTGACCCATAGAACAACCCTATAGGGACCCTATAGGGACCCCATAGTGACCCTATAGCAACCCTATAGGGACCCATAGCGACCACATAGTGACCCTATAGGGCTCCATAGCACCCCATAGTGACCCCTATAGCATCCTATAGTGACCCCTATAGTGCCCTACGGCAACCCATAGTGACCCATAGTGACCCCTATAGTCCCCTATAGTGACTCCATAGTGACCCCATAGAGACCCATAGCACCCCATAGTGACCCCATAGTGACTCTATAGGGCTCCATAGCGCCCCATAGCACCCCATAGCCCACCTCTAGTGCTCCACAGTCGCCCCATAGTGACCCTATAGTGCCCCATAGAGAACCATAATGACCCCATAGCAACCTATAGCACCCCATAGTGACCCCTGTAGCATCCTATAGGGACCCCTATAGTGACTCCATAGCAACCCATAGAGACCCATAGCAACCACATAGTGACCCTATAGTGCCCCATAGCCCACCTCTAGTGCTCCACAGTCGCCCCATAGTGACCCTATAGTGCCCCATAGCCACCCATAACGACCCCATAGCGACCCTAGGGCAATCCATACTGCCCCATAGCGACCTATAATGACCCTATAGTGACCCATAATGACCCTATAGTGACCCATAGTGACCCTATAGCACTCATAAGCCCCTTCACGGTGCCCCCATAGTGCCTCATAGTCCCACCCATAGCCCCCTATAGCACCCCATAGTGCCCCATAGACCCCTGTGACACCTCATAGTGCCCCATAGCCCCCTATAACACCCCATAGCACCCCATAACCCCCCCTGAGCCCTGCTCCCCGTCCCCTGCAGCCGGATTTCGTGGGGATCATCTGCACCCGCCTCTCCCCAAAGAAGCTCATCGAGAAGTGGGTCGACTTCGCCCGGTGAGGCAGCTCTGGGGCTGGACTGGGGGGATCTGTGGGGTTGTGGAGGGGGTTATACTGGTCTGTACTGGTTGGTGCTGGGTCCCCCCCCGCAGGCGGCTGTGCGAGCACCAGTACGGCAACGCCCCTCGCGTCCGCATCAACGGCCACGTGGCCGCTCGCTTCCCCTTCATCCCCCTGCCCCTCGACTACATCCTCCCCGAGCTGCTCAAGAACGCCATGAGGTACCTGGGGCGCTGGGGGGGCTCTATGGGGTCCCTATGGAGTCCCTATGGGTCCCTATGGGGTCTCGATGGGGTCTCTATGGGTCCCGATGGGGTCTCTATGGGTCCCTATGGGGTCACTATGGGTCCCTATAGGTCTATATGGGATCTCTGTGGATCTCTATGGGGTCCCTATAGGTCTCTATGGGTCTTTATGGGTCCCTATGGGGTCTCTAGGGGTCCCTATGGGTCCCTATAGGATCTCCGTGGGGTCCCTATGGGGTCTCTATAGGTCTCTATGGGCTCTATGGGTTCCTGTGTGGGCTCTATGGGGTCTCTGTGGGATCTGTATGGATCTCTATGGGGTCTCTATAGGTCCTTAATGGTTTCTGTGGGGCCTCAATGGGGTCTCTATGGGGTCCCTATGGGCTCTATGGGGTCTCTATGGATCCCTATAGGTCTCTATAGGTCCTTATGGGTTTCTATGGGGCCTCAATGGGGTCTCTATGGGCTCTATGTATCCCTATGGGTCTCTATGGGTCCCTATAGGTCTCTATGGGGTCTCTATGGATCTCTATGGGTCCCTATGGGTTTCTATGGGTCCTTATGGGTCACCGTGTGTCTCTGTGTGTCCTAGAGCCACCATGGAGTCCCACCTGGACACTCCCTACAACGTCCCCGACATCGTGGTCACCATCGCCAATAACGACATCGACCTCGTTATCCGGTGAGGAGGGAGGGCCGGGGCGGGGGTGGTGTGTCCGTCCCCTCGAGTTGTCCCCACGGCTGACCCCGAGTCCCCTGCCGTGTGTCCCCCCCCCCCAGGATCTCGGACCGAGGCGGAGGGATCCCCCATGAGCTGCTGGACAAGGTGACCGAGTACCACTTCAGCACGGCCGAGGCCAGCGCCCAGGACCCACGCCTCGGGGGGCCCTTCCGGAACCTTCTGGACATCAGCAACTGCGGCCAGGCCGGCCCCATGCACGGGTACGGGGGGAGCAGGGGAAACCACCAGGTTCGCAGCTCAAGGAACGTGGGTTGGAGCCACCAGGAGGGTTTTTAGCTCAAGGAACAAGGGGATGGAGCCACCACAAGGGTTTTAGCTCAAGGAACATGAGGTTGGAGCCACCACAAGGTTTTTAGCTCAAGGAACATGAGGTTGGAGCCACCAGGAGGTGTTTTAGGTGAAAAAACATGAGGTTAGAGCCACCAGGAGGGTTTTAGCTCAAAAAACATGAGGTTGGAGCCACCACAAGGGTTTTAGCTCAAAAAACATGAGGTTGGAGCCACCAGGAGGGTTTTAGCTCAAAAAACATGAGGTTGGAGCCACCACAAGGTTTTTAGCTCAAGGAACATGAGGTTGGAGCCACCAGGAGGTGTTTTAGGTGAAAAAACATGAGGTTAGAGCCACCAGGAGGGTTTTAGCTCAAAAAACATGACGTTGGAGCCACCACAAGGGTTTTAGCTCAAGGAACATGAGGTTGGAGCCACCACATGAGGGTTTTAGCTCAAAAAACATGAGGTTGGAGCCACCACAAGGTTTTTAGCTCAAGGAACATGAGGTTGGAGCCACCAGGAGGTGTTTTAGGTGAAAAAACATGAGGTTAGAGCCACCAGGAGGGTTTTAGCTCAAAAAACATGAGGTTGGAGCCACCACAAGGGTTTTAGCTCAAAAAACATGAGGTTGGAGCCACCAGGAGGGTTTTAGCTCAAAAAACATGAGGTTGGAGCCACCACAAGGTTTTTAGCTCAAGGAACATGAGGTTGGAGCCACCAGGAGGTGTTTTAGGTGAAAAAACATGAGGTTAGAGCCACCAGGAGGGTTTTAGCTCAAAAAACATGACGTTGGAGCCACCACAAGGGTTTTAGCTCAAGGAACATGCGTCTCGGGATCCACCAGGAGGATTTTAGCTCAAGGAACATGAGGTTGGAGCCACCACAAGGGTTTTAGCTCAAGGAATGTGAGGATGGAGCCACCACAAGGGTTTTAGCTCGAGGAACATGTGTCTGGGGATCCACTAGGAGGGTTTTAGCTCAAAAAACATGGGGATGGAGCCACCAGGAGGTTTTTAGCTCAAAAAAACATGAGGTTGGAGCCACCAGGAGGGTTTTAGCTTCAAGGAACGTGAGGTTGGAGCCACCACAAGGTTCTCAAGGAACATGAGGTTGGAGCCACCACATGAGGGTTTTAGCTCAAAAACCATGAGGTTGGAGCCACCACAAGGTTTTTAGCTCAAGGAACATGAGGTTGGAGCCACCAGGAGGTTTTTAGCTCAAAAAACATGAGGTTGGAGCCACCACGAGAGTTTTAGCTTCAAGGAACATGGGGATGGAGCCACCAGGAGGTTCTTAACCCCAAGGAACCTGCGTCTGGGGCTCCAGCAGGAGGTTTCCTGGTTGGGGAAGGTGGCCCTGGTGACCTCCTGGTGTGTCCCCCCCGTCCCTTCCCCAGGTTCGGGTTCGGCCTCCCCACCTCTCGGGCCTACGCCGAGTACCTGGGGGGTTCCCTGTGCCTGCAGTCGCTCCAGGGCGTGGGCACCGACGTCTACCTGCGCCTGCGCCACATCGACGGCAAAGCCGAGAGCTTCCGCATCTAAAAGAACCTGCCGGACAACCTCCCGGAGGCCCCGAGGGACCCGGAGAGCCTCCTCCTGAGGGACTTGTCACTCTAGAGGACGCGGAGAACCTCTTTGAGGTCCTGTTGGGCCTGGAGAACCTCCTCACATCAAACTTCCTTCATTTTGGAGGACGTGGAGAACCTTCTTGGCCTCGGATCTTCGTCCAGGAGGTCCAGAGGGACTCGGAGAACCTCCTCGCGTTGGATCTTCCTCGCGGAGAAGGTTAACAACACTCCTGGAGAACCTCCTGGCCTCGGACTTCGCTCCTGGAGGTCCAGAGGGACCTGGAGAACCTCCCGCGTTGGACACGGAGCATGGAGGACCTGGAGAAGCCGCCATGGTGGACGTCGATCATCATCACGGAGGACCCCGTGGACATTGAGGGCCCCACACTCCCCCCCAGCACCTCGTTTGGCTTCGTTAAGGGCCTCGTTAGCCGGCGAGGCCTCCAGTAAAGCTGCAGCCAGCACCCCAGGGGCCTCAATGGGGAGGGACGGGGTGGGCTATGGGGCTGGGATCTATGGGGCAGGGTCTGTGGAGCCTGTGGGGCTGGGATCTATAGGGCAAGGTCTATGGGGCCTCTGGGGCTGGGATTTAGGGTCCATGAGGTGGGATCTATGGGTCACAGTCTATGGGGAGAGCTCTGTAAGGTCTCTGGGGTCTATGGAGCAGGATCTATAGGGTCTATGGGGCTGGGAACTATAGGTCACGGTCTGTGGGGCAGGGTCTGTGGGGAGGGCTCTATAAGGTCTATGGGGTCTACGGAGCAGGTTCTATAGGGTAGGAGCTATAGTGTCTGTGGGTCACGGTCTATGGGGTAGGGTCTATAGGGCAAGGTCTATGGGGAGGGCTCTATAAGGTCTGTGGGGCTGGGATCTGTGGGGCAGGGTCTGTGGGGATTGCTCTATAAGGCCTGTAGGGTCCATGGAGCTGGTTCTATAGGGTAGGAGCTATAGGGTCTATGGGTCACGGTCTATGGGGTAGGGTCTATAGGGCAAGGTCTATGGGGAGGGCTCTATAAGGTCTATGGGGTCTATGGAGCAGGTTCTATAGGGTCTATGGGTCACGGTCTATGGGGAGAGCTCTATAAGGTCTATGGAGCAGGTTCTATAGGGTCTATGGGGTAGGGTCTATAGGGCAGGCTCTATGGGGAGGGCTCTATAAGGTCTATGGGGCTGGGATCTGTGGGGCAGGGTCTGTGGGGTCTATGGAGCAGGTTCTACAGGGTCTATGGGTCACAGTCTATGGAGAGAGCTTTCTAAGCTTCCCCTTACTCAGACCACGCCCCCAACCCCTCCCACCGGCTCAGCTCTCCACGAGACCACG
>JAUMJK010002932.1:0-21135 GCA_033558105.1 Coccyzus lansbergi
GGGCGATTCCCATCTGCCCCCCCAGGGCTGACCCCCAATCTGCCCACCCCCCCCCGGGGCTTATCCCACCCCGGGACCATCCCTGTTCCCCCCTGGGGATGATCCCATCCTGACCAGTCTTCATCTGCTGATCCCATCTCGGGGCAATCCCCTTTCCCCTGGGGCTGATACCCCCTGATCAACCTCCATCTGCCCCCCCCCCCCCCCGCGGCTGATCCCATCCCGATCAATCCCTATCTGCACTCCCCCCCCACCCCAAGCTGATTCACCTGTACTGATCCTCATCTGACCCCCCCCCCCCCGGGCTGATCCCACCCTGGGGCGATCTCCATCCCCCCCTGGGCTGATCCTATCCCGACCAATCCCCATCTTTCCCCACCCCCACCCTCCCCCCCCCCCCCCCGGCTGATTCCACCCCCACAGATCCTCATCTGCCCCCCAGGGGCTGATCCCAGTCTAACTAACCCCCATCTGCCCCCCCCCCACCTCAGTGGTCCCTGTTTTCCCTACAGCATCCTGTGTCCTGGAGCAATTCTTGTTCCTGCTGATGCTGGGTGGGTCTCCAGGGCGATTCCCAATACCCTCCCCCGAATCCCCCACCCCGGGTCATCATATCCCCCAGCCCAGGGCTGAATCCCCTGCTGATATCCCTCCCAAAGCCAGCTCTTACCCCCCCTAAAACCCTGATCCCCTCTGGGATCTGCCCCAGGGAATCCATCCCTGGGGACCCCCCCAGCCTTGATGCCCTGAACGGGATCCCCTGCAGCCCTAGGTGCCCCCCCAAGATGCTTCTTGCCGGCTCATCCCCCACAATCTGGTGGGGATCTTTCCCCTGGAGCCTCTGCTTAAATATCACCCCCTACAATGTTTTCCCCCCTGAAATGGGTGTTCCCTGAGTCTTGGATAGGTTCTTGCTGGATGAGTGGTGTCCATGCCTTTGAGACCTCCCCCCACCCTATTTAGGGTGATGACCCCTCCTTTTGGGATAACCCTCAAAGCCCTGTTGGCTCAGAGGCTCCTGGCCTCCTCTGGGTTTGTGGACACCCCCCCCCCCCACCTTTGCCTCTCGGAGATCTCCCAAACCGTTATCCTCTTGGATCTGTGCGGATCCCCCCTAGATCCTCCCCCCCCTCTCCCTAGGTGTGTCCCCCTGACCCTCTCCCCCCACCTTTTCTCTCCCCCTCCCTAAAGTCCCCCCTAAACCTTACAGGACAGGTACAAGGGGGCATCCCGGCACCACATACACCGGAGAGATGGACACACGGACACCAGAACCAGGCTCCCTGCTCCCCCCAGGGGCTCTGTTGGGGGAGGGGGAGAGGTCACACTGGCATAGGGGGTGCCTAGCAGGGGTCTCCCTTTTCCTTGCAGAGCCAAGCAGGAACGATTCCCGGTAGCGTGCGAGGGAGCCGGCGGCGACCGTCCTGGGCGCAGGCAGGTGGAGGATGAACGGCGAAGCCGAGTGCCCTGCAGACTTGGAAATGACGGCTCCCAAAAACCAAGGTGGGTCCCTCACAGCCCCTTCCCCTCCCAAAACTCCAGGAATACCAGGGGTTTAAAACAGCCGAGGGATGCAGGAGTTGAAGGGATGGATGGATGGAGGAGCAGAGGGATGCAGGAGCCGAAGGGAGGGATGGAGGAGTTGAAGGTTTGATGCAGGAGCCAAGGGGTGGATGCAGGAGCTGGATGGAGGAACCGAAGGGAGGGATGGAGGAGCCAAAGGGAGAGATGGAGGAGATGAATGTTGGATGCAGGAGCCAAGAGGTGGATACAGGAGCTGGATGGAGGAGCCGAAGGGAGGGATGGAGGAGCCGAAGGGGGAGATGGAGGAGGTGAAGGTTGGATGCAGGAGCCAAGGGGTGTATGCAGGAGCTGGATGGAGGAGCTGAAGGGAAGGATGGAGGAGCCGAAGGGGGAGATGGAGGAGGTGAAGGTTGGATGCAGGAGCTGGATGGAGGAGCTGAAGGGAAGGATGGAGGAGCCGAGGGGAGGGATGGAGGAGTTGAAGGTTGGATGCAGGAGCCAAGGGGTGGATGCAGGAGCTGGATGGAGGAGCCGAGGGGAGGGATGGAGTAGCTGAAGGGAGGGATGGAGGAACCGAAGGGAGGGATGGAGGAGTTGAAGGTTGGATGCAGGAGCCAAGGGGTGGATGCAGGAGCTGGAGGTAGAAGCTGAAGGGAGGGATGGAGGAGCCGAGGGGTGGATGCAGGAGCCGGATGGAGGAGCCGAGGGGGGATGCAGGAGCCGAAGGTGGGGGATGCAGGAGCCGAGGGGTGGATGGAGGAGCCGGATGGAAATGCTGAGGGAGGGATGGAGGAGCCGAGGGGGTGCAGATGTTGAGGGGATGCAGGTGCCATGGGGGCACCAGCAAATCCTGACCGTGCCAGGGCAAGGGGTGGTGGGATTTGCCTCCCGGTGCTAGCTCTGCCCGGGGAGAGCACGCAGCCACCAGTTCCCGGTGCTGGGGATGCTGGGTGCCTGGTGTTCACGGCAGAGCGGGAAGCCCGGGGCTGGCACGCGGAGGTGCTGCCTGCGTCGCTCACATCTGGGCTGCATTAAAAGCTGAGAGCAGTTACCTTGGGCCTCCGACTTCCAGACCCAGGGATGACATCAGACGTTCAGCTTTTATTGGAAAAAATAAAAGGGGGCAGGGAGGAAAACAAGGAAAAACGGGACATCTCATTTGGGGCAGCCTGCTTGGGAGCTGCACTTCTCCAGCCCAGCCAAAAGCTCCCTGGATCCCCCCAAAAAGCTCTGGGGAGCGTGGTCCAGCCACCCACCTCTGCCTTTCCTCCCCTGCCACGATGGGTTTGTTGCCCGGAGCGAACCCGGCTGGAGCACGTGTCCTTTGCCAGGTCTTTAGATGGATTTAATTACACCAGGGCAGCTTTCCTAATATAGACCCGGCCGGGCCAATGCCAGGAGAGCCGGGGATGAATTGATCCCAGGGCACGGACTCATCTTGGCAGGTCAACTCCACGTTTCCAGCATTTTATGACAAATCCCAGGCAGAGAGAGTGGGGATGGAGAGATGGGGGTGCCAAGCGTAGGATCCCCATCGCACTGGGGGTGAGGATTTAGGGAGGTTTGGAGGTTTCCACAGCGTTTTCCATATTTCTGTGGTTATTTTGGCTGTCTGCTCGTGGAGGGGGGGTCACATGGGGCCAAAGGTTTCCAGACATTCCTGCGTTGGAGGGGGTAAACTGAGGCACAGGAGGGGTCTCTGACCCTTTTCCCTCCCCTCTCGATTGTGGCTGTGCTGCTTGAGGTTATTTCCACGTGATTTCTGGAAGTAAAGTAGTCAGAACCAGCTTCACAGCCCTTGTTGGTCCTTGCCTAGGGGGGTCTGGGAAGTGGATGGGGAAAAATAGAAGACATGATTTTGGGCTCAGTGCCCACCCACCCCAGCCCTGATCCCTTCAGAGACATGGTTGGGGACAGGGGGTTCCCGTCTCTTTTTCACCTTTGTGATGTTTTGGGGCTCAGAAGTTTGGAGCATGGAGATGCATCTGAGCCAGTGGGTTCCATGCTTTATGGGGGTGTTCTTCTCATCTTCCCCCCTCCCTGAGCTGTTAGTCCCTAATGGATCTGATGAGTTAACGACAGAGACCAGGTGGATCCCAAACTGCTGCCTCGACACCCTACCTGCCAGGTCCAGGAGGCAAAATGGGGTGGGGTCCCTGGCTGCACTGCCCCCCATCTGCACCTCCATATCCTTTAACATCCCTTGCTGGGCTCTGGGGTTCAGCGAGTTGGGTTTTCAGTTTTTTTGGGCCCCTCAGCACAAGAAGGATGTTGAGGCTCTGGAGTAAGACCAGAGAAGAGCAATAAGGCTGGTGAAGGGGCTGGAGAGGAGCGTCTGAGAGAGCTGGGGGTGTTTATCCTGGAGAAGAGGAGGCTGAGGGGAGACCTCATTGCTCTCTCCAGCTCCCTGAAAGGAGGTTGTAGAGAGGAGGGAGCTGGGCTCTTCTCCCAAGGGACAGGGGACAGGATGAGAGGGAATGGCCTCAAGCTCCACCAGGGGAGATTTAGGCTGGACATCAGGAGGAAGCTTTTCCCACAGAGGGTCATTGGTCACTGTCAGAGGCTGCCCAGGGAGGTGGTTGATTCACCTTCCCTGGAGGTGTTTAAGGGACGGGTGGAAGATGTGCTGAGGGACATGGTTTAGTGTTTGATAGGAATGGTTGGACTCGATGATCCGATGGGTCTCTTCCGACTTAGTGATTCTATGATTTAGCAGGAGGAGACCACAGTTGGGTATTCCTGGGGGCTTGTTTCTCATTCCTGGGGAGAGAAGAAGAGAGACACTCTCCTCAGTCCATAACCAACTGCACTGTCCCCATCTCACTTCGATGCTGTGTCCCTTAGGCAGCTCCAAACACTCGGCACTGACAGGCTGTGGAGTCACTCCTGTGCCGGTGGAGTCAATCCCGTGCCCGGGTGCTGTCCGGGCATGCGGCGTGGGGCTCAGCTCCTCCTCCGGCCCATCCCCAGGGGCCTCTTTGCTCTCCGAGGAGCTGCCGCTTTGCCCCAGAGGTAGCTGTGCTTGCAGAGCACCCAGGGCTCCTCTTCCCAGCTGGCACCGGGAAGCTCAGAGCAGCAAAACCAGCAGAGGAATTCCCCTGGCATGAAGCAGCCCCAGAGTTGGTGCTGGATGGGGAATTTAGGGCTGGGATATCCTGCCTGCTGCCTGCCTTGGCCTCCTGGCTGCTTCAGGCTCTCTGGTATTGCCGTGTGCTGGTCCCACCATAGGACTTCTCCCCTGGTAGCTCAGGGGTGTCAGGATGGTAGAACCATCAGCCTCTCCCTGTCAGGGACCTCTCTGTGAGACAGGGGCCATGTGGATGTCCTGATCCTGCTGCTTTTGTGGTCTCTGAGCTTTGACCTTGGCAGAGGTCACCATGGAGCTGGGTCCCAGGTGACGACAAGGCTTTTCGCATTGAAGGAGAAGCAGCGTTAGCAGCTTTCCCATTGCTCCAGACATACCTTTTCCCCTTCAAAAATGTATTTCCCTGTTTCCTCCCTGGCTGGAGAGCGCATTGCTCCTGTTTCGCTCCGCAGGGCTTTGCTCCAGCGTGGAGGAAATAACCCTCTGCTCCCTTGCGGTGGAGCCATCGCCTTATCTGATGGTGTGTTGGGCTGAGCGAGTCTCTCTAGTTTGCACCGAGTTGATTTTCTAGCTTCGCCCAGATTGTTTTGGCCCTTAGAAAGTTGCTCGAGGGTGATGGAAGCACTCAACGTCCCTTTGATCTTTAATCTCAAGAGGCAGCATGTGGAGGTTACGTGTCCAGGCATGTGGTCCAGAGCTGCACGCCAGGAGCTGTAGCTCCTTGTGTCCCGCTGGAAAGGCTGTCTGTCTGTCGTGTCTATCCATCTGTCGCGGCTGCTAAGCCTGTTTCCTTGCTGCTCAGACCGCTGGTCGCAGGAGGACATGCTGACTCTGCTGGAGTGCATGAAGAATAACCTGCCCTCCAACGACGGGAGCAAGTTCAAAACCACCGAATCCCACCTGGATTGGGAGAAAGTGGCTTTCAAGGACTTCTCGGGGGAGATGTGCAAGATGAAGTGGATGGAGATCTCTAATGAGGTAACTTGAGAGCTGCAGGGGGCTTGGACGGTTCTACATTTTAGGCTGCCCAGGGAGGTGGTTGAGTCACCTTCCCTGGAGGTGTTTAAGGGACGGGTGGATGAGGTCTTGAGGGACTTGGTTTAGCGTTTGATAGGAATGGTTGGACTAGAAGATCCGATGGGTCCCTTCCAACCTGGTTGTTCTATGATTCTATTCTATTCTATTCTATTCTATTCTATTCTATTCTATTCTATTCTATTCTATTCTATTCTATTCTATTCTATTCTATTCTATTCTATTCTATTCTATTCTATTCTATTCTATTCTATTCTATTCTATTCTATTCTATTCTATACGTGAGAGGGTTCTGAGTGTCCTGGTGGCTTCCCAGGGCTGTTTGAATCGCTCGGATTCGGTTCCTTGAGTCCTCAGCCCGTAGTGCCAGCACCACCCTGCTGCTATCAGCATTGCAGACCCTTGGGTGGTGCTGGGGTGGGATGTTATTGCAGTGGCTTGATGCTGAGGAGGGTCTTGTCCCCCACACGCAACCTGTTCACCTTTGTGCCCTTGGTTACTCTGCAGGTGAGGAAGTTTCGCACCCTCACAGAGCTCATCATGGATGCCGAAGAGCACGTGAAGAATCCTTACAAGGGCAAGAAGCTCAAGGTACTGGGCAGGAAGAGTGGCGGGTCCCTAAAGGGGGACCTTCCCCAAGCTGGGGGCTGTCACCCGCGTGGCACCCAGGCAAAGCTCTGCTGCCACGGCCCCTGTGGGCACCTCACAGTCCGTAATCCCCGGTGCCGGCTGCCCAAGGCTCCGGAGGCCACGGGCGCTGGGTCTGGGCCAACTCCAGGGTACATTTAATATGTCCGGCTCTAGCGCTTGCAGCCTGCGTCCAAGTTTAGTACTGGGCAGGGGAGGGGTCAGGAAGCTACTATCCTATTCCTGGCTTGCTGGTGGGGTGGCTACTGCTTTTGGCTGGGTGGCCCCAGGGCAGCCTGTTCCCCTCTTGCGGTGCCACCACCTTGTGCCAACAGCTCTGGGTGGCTGGAGGCTGCTCCCAAGATAATCAGCCCTGGGATATTGTAATTCCCTGGGAAGGGAGCCCTTCTCAGCATTCTGCGTTTCTATATCTGGTTGCTGGATCTCCAGTGGGGCTGGATGGGAGCAGGTCTCCCTCGGTACCAAGGGGAGCCGGGAGCTGGTGGGGTCTGACTGTGCCCTCCGAGGTGCCACGGGCGCCACACTCAGTGTCTGCCGCTCTTCTGTCTCCCTAGAAACACCCTGACTTCCCCAAGAAGCCCCTGACTCCCTATTTCCGCTTCTTCATGGAGAAACGGGCCAAATACGCCAAGCTTCACCCCGAAATGAGCAACCTGGATCTCACCAAGATCCTATCCAAGAAATACAAGGAGCTTCCTGAGAAGAAAAAGGTACAGGGGGCAGTTAGCAAGCCCCTTCCCTTTTGTTTGCCTCTGCGTGCTGGGCTCTGCTTGCCCAACTCTCCCAGTAAAGCCTCTGTCTGGTGAGGGTTCAATCCAGCTCTCAATGAGAGAAACCCAGGTGCTTGTTTGGTCCTGTCAGACCAGTAAGACTTCCTTTTCCTTTTCCTGTCCCGGTTCCCAGGATCTGTGGCGTGGAGGATGGCTAGGTCTGTCCATTGGTCCATCTCTCCCAGATGCTACTGGGTGATGACTTTGCACTTGGGTGGATCTGTACTTAATTCCTGGGTGAAAGCATACAATCACCAGGTTGGAAAAGACCCATCGGATCACATGCCCTGTCACGACCACCCTGTCCGAGCGAGGGATGGAGAGGCAGGCTCTGCTTCAAGCCCTGTGAGATGGGCTGCTCCTCTCTCCTCCAGCTCTGGAGGTGCCCGTGGGCTTGACCAGAGCTGGCAGGGAAGGTCCAGGGCACAAAATCCTGCTGTGCCCTCTTGCCCGGGGCTGCCTGTGAGGTCGAGTGCATGGAGAGAGGGGAGATCCTGACTTTGAAACTCTGGAAACTCTCAACTCGGAGCTGTAGGACAGGGCTGATGAGGTGGAGAGCCTCAAGGTCCCTTTTGGGGTGGTGGGATGCAGACTCAACAGAATCATAGAATCACCAGGTTGGAAAAGACCCATTGGATCACACGCCCTGTCACGGGCACCCTGTCCGAGCGAGGGATGGAGAGGCAGGCTCTGCTTCAAGCCCTGCGAGATGGGCTGCTCCTCTCTCCTCCAGTTCTGGAGCTGCCTGTGGGCTTGGGCAGAGCTGGCAGGGAAGGTCCAGGGCACAAAATCCTGCTGTGCCCTCTTGCCCGGGGCTGCCTGTGAGGTCGAGTGCATGGAGAGAGGGGAGATCTGACTTTGAATCCCTGGAAACTCTCAACTCGGAGCTGCAGGACAGGGCTGATGAGGTGGAGAGCCTCAAGGTCCCTTTTGGGGTGGTGGGATGCAGACTCAACAGAATCATAGAATCACCAGATTGGAAGAGACCCACTGGATCAGCGAGTCCAACCATAAACAGGGATGTATCTGCCTGCCTGTTCCCTGGTGCTGATGTCTTTCTCCACCTCTCTGGTGGCTTTTGTGTCCCCAGATGAAGTACATCCAGGACTTCCAGCGAGAGAAGCAGGAGTTTGAGAGGAACCTGGCGAGGTTCAGGTGAGGGAGCAGCCACCCCCTTGCCTTTCCCTGGGCAGCCCCAGGGCTGTGTAGCTCACAGAGGAAGCCCTGATGGGCACTGCAGCTTGAAGGCAGAAGGGAATAATGGATGATGGTGGAAAAAAAAAAAAAAGGATCAAGGAAAAGGTGTTTGAGAGCAACCCTCTAGTTGGGAGGCTTGGTGAGGGGGACCAACCACGCTCTGGGGCTTTGGGTCTGCAAGGGGAGGGCAGGAGCTCTGCCAGCAGGGCTGTTAAATGCTGAAGCAACCACCCTTTGCCCCCAGACCTTCCTGCTGCTTGTGCTTGTTGTGACCCAGGTGGTTTCTGGTGTTCCCAGTGGCCTCTCGCTGCTCCAGGGATGCAGCCCAACCTGGCGCATCAAAGGGGATGCTCATAGCTGAATCTCCCCTAGGAGGGGACGGCTTGAATCATTCCTGAAAGCTTCCTACTCCTTTTGGGGCCACCCCCGGTGTGTGAGCCTGCAGTGGCTCAGCCCTGCGGTGACAGTTAGCCGTTAGCGGGGATGTCTAGAGGGTGCTCACCTTCCACCTTGCAACCTCCCTAACGTTCTCCCTTCCCTACCTCCTCGACGGCTAAAGGGAAGATCACCCGGATCTCATCCAGAATGCCAAGAAGTCTGACATCCCGGAAAAACCCAAGACCCCCCAGCAGCTGTGGTACAACCACGAGAAGAAAATCTACTTGAAAGTGCGTCCAGATGTGAGTACGGTGGGTGGGAGTGAGTGTGAGTGTGAGTGTGGAGCCGTCCTGCACCCGCCGCTGGGGCAGGAGGAGGGGGAACGAGAGAAGCACTTTGGGGGGTGGGCAGGCTGGAAGACACCTCTAGAAGCTCCTCTAGAAGCTCCCAGGAGTCTGGATAGAGGTAAGAAGGGGCTCTGCACATCTGGAAGAGACTCGGGGATTCAGACCCCATTTTTTTTTTCATCTGCAGTTGAAGGGGTGACCACAGCCTGAGTCAGGGTAGGAAAGATTTTTAGAACCACCACCTCTGGCCATGCCCCACACTCGCACGCACCCCTTTCCCCGGCCGCGAGCTCAGCTCGCAGCCACCCCACGGCCCCAAGCCGGGAGCCGTTGGGAAAAGACGTCGGGCAACACAATTTTTGCCTTTTTTTCTTTTTTTTCTCTTCTTTTTTTTTTTTTTTTTTTTTTTTGGATTTTACCCCCCTGCCCTCACCTCTGGCTTTGGGTTTTCAGGCCACCACGAAGGAGGTGAAAGAGTCGCTGGGCAAGCAGTGGTCTCAACTGTCGGATAAAAAGAGGCTGAAATGGATTCATAAGGCCCTGGAACAGCGGAAGGAGTACGAGGTAGGGAGCAGCCTCACCCGTTTCCCTCCACACTCGTCCCTACGTTCACTAGCCAGCCAGCCTCTCCTGATAGCCAGCTTGGGGGTTCAGGCAGGTCCCTAGCGAGTCGGAGCCCTGCCTCCTCCAGCAACGTTCAGGGCAGGGAGCAAAGCCCCTGGGAGATGGTTAGGGCAAGGGTTGGCTTCTCTTTCCTCCTCCTCCGACCCCCAGGCAGGCGGGGAGCAGAGCCCATCTCCTGACCGCTCTCCATCCCTTGCAGGAGATCATGCGCGACTACATCCAGAAGCATCCCGAGCTGAACATCAGCGAGGAGGGCATCACCCGCTCCACCCTCACCAAGGCTGAGCGCCAGCTCAAGGACAAATTCGATGGACGACCCACAAAGCCACCTCCGTAAGTCCTGTCCCTCCCCATCGAGGTGTGAGGATTGTGTCCCTCTCTGAGCTAGTTCTTGCTGACAGGGAAGCTGAGTGAAGGGGCTGGAGAACAGAACCTATGAGGAGCGGCTGAGAGAGCTGGGGGTGTTTATCCTGGAGAAGAGGAGGCTGAGAGGAGACCTCATTACTCTCTACAACTACCTGAAAGGAGGTTGTAGAGAGGAGGGAGCTGTCCTCTTCTCCTAGGTGACAGGGGACAGGACAAAAGGGAATGGCCTCAAGCTCCGCCAGGGGAGATTTAGGCTAGAGATTAGGAGGAGGTTTTTCACAGAAAGGGTCATTTGGCCTTGGAATAGGCTGCCCAGGGAGGTGGTTGATTCACCTTCCCTGGAGGTGTTTAAGGGACGGGTGGATGAGGTCTTGAGGGACTTGGTTTAGTGTTAGATAGGAATGGTTGGACTAGAAGATCCGATGGGTCCCTTCCAACCTGGTTGTTCTATGATTCTATGAGACTCTGCCTTGGAGAGCCCCAAGAGCATTGTTTGTGGGACTGGGGGTGTGGGCTATCAATGACTCCATTAAACTGATTCTTAAAGATGCATTAAATACGCATTCGCAGAGCATCTCAGTGAGGTTTGTGGTGATGCTCTGGGTTCATAGAAGCATAAAATCACCAGGTTGGAAGAGACTCACAGGATCATCGAGTCCAACCATTCACTTGAGTCACTAAACCATGTCCCTCAGTACCTCCAGCTTCCCTAAACCACCTCAGGAACATCACGTCACAGCCCAGTGCACCCCAGATGGTGGTCGTGTGGGGCTCTTAGCCCCCAAGAGCCTCTGCAGAGGGGACATAAATTAGGTTGTCCTTAATGGTGGGTTCCTCTGTGTGTTGCAGGAACAGCTACTCCCTGTACTGTGCAGAGCTGATGGCCAACATGAAAGACGTGCCCAGCACCGAGCGGATGGTGCTGTGCAGCCAGCAGTGGAAACTGCTCTCCCAGAAGGAAAAGGACGCCTACCACAAAAAGTGTGATCAGGTGAGCAGCCAAGGATGGGTAGACAGGCAGATGGACATCAGCATTGTGGGGACCAACGGGTAGGATTAGAGGGTTTGGGCAGTGCTAGAGGGTTTGCAGTGCTACAGACCAGGAGAAGTCTGGCTGGAAAGCTGCCTGGAGGAGAAGTACCTGGGAAGGCTGGTTGACAGAGACTGAACATGAGGCAGCAGTGGCCCAGGTGGCAAAGAAGGCCAATGGCATCTTGGCTTGGATCAGAAATGGTGTGACCAGTAGATCCAGGGAGGTTCGTCTCCCTCTGGACTCAGCACTGGTGAGACCGCTCCTTGAATCCTGTGTTCAGTTCTGAGAAGGATGTTGAGGCTCTGGAGCAAGTCCAGAGAAGAGCCACAAGGCTGGTGAAAGGGCTGGAGAAGAAGAGGAGCAGCTGAGAGAGCTGGGGGTGTTTATCCCGGAGAAGAGGAGGCTGAGGGGAGACCTCATTGCTCTCTGCAACTCCCTGAGAGGAGGTTGTGGAGAGGAGGGAGCTGGGCTCTTCTCCCAAGGGACAGGGGACAGGACAAGAGGGAATGGCCTCAAGCTCCACCAGGGGAGGCTCAGACTGGACATTAGGAAAAAAATTTTCACAGAAAGGATGATTGGTCAGTGGGAGAGGCTCCCCAGGGAGGGGGTTGAGTCACCTTCCCTGGAGGTGTTTAAGGGACGAGTGGATGAGGTGCTGAGGGACGTGGTTTAGTGATTGATGGGAATGGTTGGACTTGATGATCCAGTGGGTCTTTTCCAACCTGGTGACTCTATGATTCTATAAGTCTCACTGGAAATGAGCCCCTTGCCCTTCCTTAGGGCCTGTTCTTGTCATCACCAGTTCCTCCCTTGGTCCTCGGTCAGCTCCCTTGGTCCTCTGCCTCCCCAGTCCATGTGTGTGGGACCAGGAGATGGCCCAGGGGGAGGATGCTGTTGCTGAGGGGGCTGAGCCTGCATCGGGGGTGAGGTGTGGGATCACTGTCTAACCTATCCCACCATCTCCTTGCAGAAAAAGAAAGACTATGAGATTGAGCTGCTCCGCTTCCTGGAGGTGAGTGACATAGGAGCGCCTTGGTCATTGGGTGCCGGAGACCTTGAATGGGGTCTGCGCTGGTGCTGCTCCCTCAAAACGTGGCTGGACCTGCGCTATGTAGAGATGTTTGCGCAGGGCAGTGGCTTCCGAGAGGTGTGGGCAATCCCCTGGCGGGGAAGGAAGCCGGGGCTGAGCGCAGGGTTGGTGCTAGAGGAAGAGCTGCTGTCGGCGGCCGCTGCTGTGCGGGCGGCAGCGAGTCTGCTTCCTTCCCTGGGCTGGGGCGTAGGTGGGGGAGCTGCACCCAGACCGTCTCGGCATCGCGCTCGGCTCCCCGGTCGGATATGACGCGGCCCTGGCTGCGGCTGTAAGAGCAAGGGATGGAAAACCCAGGGGCACGCCTGGAGCCGGGCACCTGCCCACCCTGCCTTGGTGGAGAGGAAGCAGATAAAACTGAGCTAGGGAGGGGACAGCGCTGGGTCAGAGCAACCTTGGCTGGTGACAGGGGAGACGTAGGCATGAGGATCCCCAGGCTGCACACCCTGACTTGCTGATAACCCAGTTACCTGATGTTGGTCCTGGCTGAGGTGGCTTTTGGATCGGGACAACTGGGTGTATTCATTCCCCCCTCCCCAGTGTCCCTGTTATACCCTGGTTGCATCAAAGGTGTGACCAGCAGGTCCAGGGAGGTTCTTCTCCCTCTGGACTCAGCACTGGTGAGGCTGCTCCTTGAATACTGTGTCCAGTTGTGGGCCCCTCACCACAAGAAGGATGTTGAGGCTCTGGAGCGAGTCCAGAGAAGAGCAACGAGGCTGGTGAAGGGGCTGGAGAACAGATCCTATGAGGAGCGGCTGAGAGAGCTGGGGGTGTTTATCCTGGAGAAGAGGAGGCTGAGAGGAGACCTCATTACTCTCTACAACTACCTGAAAGGAGGTTGTAGAGAGGAGGGAGCTGGCCTCTTCTCCTAGGTGACAGGGGACAGGACAAGAGGGAATGGCCTCAAGCTCCGCCAGGGGAGATTTAGGCTAGAGATTAGGAGGAGGTTTTTCACAGAAAGGGTCATTGGGCCTTGGAATAGGCTGCCCAGGGAGGTGGTTGATTCCCCTTCCCTGGAGGTGTTTAAGGGACGGGTGGATGAGGTCTTGAGGGACTTGGTTTAGTGTTAGATAGGAATGGTTGGACTAGAAGATCCGATGGGTCCCTTCCAACCTGGTTGTTCTATGATTCTATGAAAGCCTCGTTAGTGTCAGGCTGTCTAACCATGCCCTTCCTCCTGTGCCCCCAGAGCCTGCCCGAGGAGGAGCAGCAGCGGGTGCTTGGTGAGGAGAAGATGCTGGGCAGCAACCGGAAAGGAGCGACAAGTCCTGCGTCGAAAAAGTCCTCACCAGAGACTGGCAAGGTGAGAGCGGCAACTGGAGATGGGGCGGCACAAGCCAGAGACGTGAGATGGGATTGCTGCCATCCCAGGGTGGTTTGAGGGCTTCTTAGAATCATAGAATCATAGAACAACCAGGTTGGAAGAGACCCATCGGATCATTGAGTCCAACCATTCCTATCAAACACTAAACCATGTACCTCAGGACCTCATCTACCCGTCCCTTAAACACCTCCAGGGAAGGTGGATCAACCACCTCCCTGGGCAGCCTGTTCCAATGCCCAATGACGCTCTGTGTGAAAAGCTTCCTCCTAATGTCCAGCCTAAATCTCCCCTGGTGGATCTTGAGGCCATTCCCTCTTGTCCTGTCCCCTATCACTTGGGATAAGAGCCCAGCTCCCTCCTCTCTACAGCCTCCTTTCTTCATTCCTTGGTTCTCTCATCGTGGTTTTCCTGGGATTCAAGGCTGCCAGCATGAGGCAGGTCCCTAGCGTGTGCTTCCCGCGGCTCACAGCCCTGTGTTCCCTCCTGCAGGCCAGCTCAGAGAAGCCCAAACGGCCCATCTCTGCCATGTTCATCTTCTCGGAGGAGAAGCGGAAGCAGCTGCAGGAGGAGCGGCCAGAGCTGTCAGAGAGTGAGTTGACCCGGCTCCTCGCCCGCATGTGGAACGACCTCTCTGAGAAGAAGAAGGTTGGTGTTGTTCCTGACCGTTCTCCTCCATCCCCGTCTCTGCTCGGGAAATGCTTTCTGTCCTTGTCCTGCTGCAAGAGGCTTTGCTGCCTCCCGGGCACTGCAGCTCGGGGGCGATTGTCCCTCTCCCTGACTTATTGGACCAAAACCTACCAGCTTAGAAAAACCTTGGAGCGTCCCTGATGCTCAGTTTCAAGGCTTGATGTTATTTTTGGAACAGGGAGCGAAGTCCTGAGGTGTGTGGCTGTGCAGGGCGAGGGGCTCTGGGGGAAGCCACAGCGTTTGCCTGCTTACCCTCCTGGTGCTTGGTGGCCCAGGGCTTGTGCCCTGCGGTGGGGCTGGTGCCCAAGTGGCTGTGCTGCCCCTTCATCCTCGCTGTACACACTTCGCAGGCCAAGTACAAAGCGCGAGAGGCGGCGATGAAGGCACAGTCAGAGAAGAAACACGGCTCGGATAAAGAGGAACGCGGGAAACTGCCCGAGTCTCCCAAGACAGCCGAGGAGATCTGGCAACAGAGCGTCATTGGAGACTACCTGGCTCGTTTCAAGGTGAGGAGTGAGCTGGGAAAGGAGCTGGAAGTAGGGTTAAACTCTCCCCTTGCACCTTTTCCCCTGCTTTCACACTGGAGGCAGTCGATTTGACAGGACAAGAGGGAATGGCCTCAAACTCCGCCAGGAGAGGTTTAGGCTGAACATTAGGAAAAATATTTAATGGAAAAGGGTCATTGGGCACTGTCAGAGGCTGCCCAGGGAGGTGGTTGAGTCACCTTCACTGGAGGTGTTTAAGGGACGGATGGATGAGGTGCTGAGGGACATGGGTTAGTGAATGATGGGAATGGTTGGACTCCATGATCTGGTGTGTCTCTTCCAACCTGGTGATTCTGTGATTCTGTGATTCTGTGATTGGGGCTGGAGTCATGGGAAGGACAGGGATGGCATCAAAGGGAATGGGTGCCATGTGGTTTGTGGTGGAGCTGGTGGGAATACCCTGGCATCCTAAGCATCTTGGGTGCATCTAATGGGGTTCTGCGCTGCAGAACGACCGGGGGAAGGCTCTGAAGGCCATGGAGGCCACTTGGAACAACATGGAGAAGAAAGAGAAGCTGATGTGGATCAAGAAGGCGGCAGAGGACCAGAAGCGATATGAGGTGGGTCCCTGCTCCTGCCTGCCCCTTGCTGTGCTGCCGCAGCACTGTTGCTTCTGTCTCCCTGACCTCTCTTTTTTCCTCCTGGCTCAGAGGGAGCTGAGCGAGATGCGAGCCCCTCCGTGCTCTACCAACTCCGCCAAGAAAATGAAGTTCCAAGGAGAGCCAAAGAAGCCCCCGATGTGAGTACCTGGGCTCCTAAAAGCTGGGTCTGGCTGGGCAGGCGGGTTGAGGCAGAGGAACCTGGAGCAGCCCCAGGCTGCAGGGAGTGTGGGCTGGACCGTGGCTGGTGGCTAGCACCAGTTGCTCATGGGCAACTGAGTTCTTCATTCAGACCCTTTGATCTGGTCTCTGTGCTCCCCGCTTGCAGGAACGGTTACCAGAAATTCTCCCAGGAGCTGCTGTCAAACGGGGAGCTGAACCACCTCCCGCTGAAGGAGCGGATGGTGGAGATCGGCAGCCGCTGGCAGCGCATCTCCCAGGGCCAGAAGGACCACTACAAAAAACTGGCAGAGGAGCAGCAGAAGCAGTACAGGGTTCACCTTGAAATCTGGCTCAAGGTGAGCATCAGCCCTACACGCCTGCTCTGGGACTCTGGGGTCCTTTGGGATGCTTGACATGGTCTCTACTCGCAACCTTCCTCTGGAAAGGTCCATTTTCAGATCTTTTGTTTGGCATTTTGTAACTTAAAGGGCTTTAGAAAAAATACAGATGCGGGGAGGGAGGTGCCCTGTGCTCGAGTCCTTCTCGATTCCATCCCCGCTCCGTGCATGCCCAACCTTCACTGTGCCCTGACTCTTCCCTGTCTCCGCAGAGCCTCTCGCCCCAGGAGCGAGCTGCCTACAAGGAACACACTTCCAACGTGAGTATCCATCTGGCAGCGCTGTGGGGGCACCTGGGGGCTTGGGGTTGGGCTGTGCCAAGAGCTGAGCACAGGAGAGCCCCTCAAAGGGGTTCACCCCCCTAGCAGCTCAGTGGTGAGGCTTTTTCCGTGTGGGGCACTGGGAAGGAGCCGTGCTTGAGCCCTGCAGCTCCAGCTGAATTTGCTTTGTTCCTTCATGCAGAAACGCAAGAGCATAGGGAAGATCCGGGGCCCCAACCCCAAGATGAAGCCAACGATGCAGTCCAAGTCGGTGAGTTGGGCTGGACATTAGGAAAAAAAAATTTCACGGAAAGGATCATATTGGCACTGGCAGAGGCTGCCCAGGGAGGGGGTTGAGTCACCTTCCTTGGAGGGGTTCAAGGGATGGGTGGACGAGGTGCTGAGGGACATGGTTTAGTGATTGATGGGAATGGTTGGACGGACTGGATGATCTGGTGGGTCTTTTCCAACCTGGTGATTCCATGAGTACCCAATGGCCGCACTCCGTGCTGGGGTCACCTGGCGCCCTCCTCCCTCCTGGTGGGACCCAACCTCTTGTTGGAGTCGTCCTTCTGCTCTCCGCTGCCCTTTCCCTGGGATAATAAACAAAGGGTGCTTCCTGGATCTCTGCTCATCGCCCACCCAGGCCCATTTTTGCCTTCTCTTCAGTCTTGGGCATCTGCTGAGAGGTTTTTTTGGGGCCATTTCTGACGTGAAAACGGAAAGACTCCCAGGGAAGGGGTGGTGGGAGCCACCTGATCCCCCTCAGCAGACAAAGGAACCGAGGATGGAGTGATACACCCATGGGTGTCCCAGGCCACCCAGCCATGACCGACCCCCTCCCACCCCCCAGGAATCAGAAGACGATGACGAGGAGGAAGAGGAGGAGGAAGATGACGATGAAGACGAGGACGACGACGATGACAACGGTGACTCCTCAGAGGAAGGCGGTGACTCCTCGGAGTCCAGCAGTGAGGAGGAGAGTGAGGACGGGGATGAGGTGAGGCCACGGCACGGCGCGTGCTGCAGGGAGGGCAGCGGGGCCCCTTCCGCTCGCTCTGCCCCCACCTCACCCTCCGTGGAGCTAGGGGGATCCACTCCTGGGGGCAGATAGCATGGCGGAGCAGCTCCCGGGACGCAGGGGGTACACAGGGAGGCAAAGGGGGGTTGGGGTCTCTCCTCCCTGCCCAGCTTCCCCGGGGAGGGCGCGAGGAGCAGCCGCGGGGCCTAGTTAGGACGTAGAGGTGTGGGCCATGCAGAGCCCCAGCGAGCAGAGGAAAATCTCCTGTCTCTTTCCTGCTGGAGATACTGAGTCTGGTCTCGGCTCCGTTTGCGCCAGTGTGAATGCCGAGTAAGTCACCAGAGTCAAAGCTTTACACCGGTGCAACTGAAAGCAGAGTATGCTGGATGGCGCTGGGGGCAGAAACCGTGTCCGTGCCTTGTGCTCGCCACCGGACAGGTGAGGTGTTTCGACCCCCTCACTGCTCTCAGCTCACGCCTCTTCCTTCCCCGGTGTTAGAGGGGGGAAACTGAGGCGCGAGGCGGGTCAGGTACCCTACCTGGGCTCGTGGCGCGAGGCAGCGGCAGAGGTGAGGGTAGGACCCCCGCGCGCTGCTCCGGCACGCGACCCCCACCAAACCCTCGCACACCCGCTCCTGCCCTGTGTCCCTGCTCCGTCCCCCACCCAGGGATTGGGGTCCCCTCGCCCGCTGCGGGGAGGCTGAGCGGGAGGTGGCGGACGCAGCCATGCCCCCTGCCCTGCCACTAACCCCCCCTTTGCCTTCTCTGCCACCCCCTCCCCAGAACGACGAGGATGACGAGGATGAGGACGATGAGGATGAGGACGACAACGACTCGGAGGGCAGCAGCAGCTCTTCCTCCTCCTCGGGGGACTCCTCTGACTCCGACTCCAACTGATCCAGCCGAGCTCTTAGTAACGGCGATCGGTTTCTCGGTTTCGGCCCCAAATCCCCCACGGCCCCCCAGACCCCTTCCTCCTCTTCTCCCGCCGCTCCCCGAAGCCGTAGCCCCCGCGGGACCCTTGTCCGGGGCACGGGGGACACAGGGGCCCCTTGGCCGAGCTCACCCTATGGGGGAAGCCGGGGGCCGCTCCCGGTGGAGAGGAGGGGGTGACCCCCCCTGTGCCTCGCAGCCCCCTTTCCTCCCCTTCCCGAGGGAGGGGAAGCGATTCCTTTGGTTTTTTTTTTTCCTGGAGATTTTGTTATTCTCGGAGGATCTCCCTGTCCTTGCCCCGCACCCTCCATACCTTTGCTGCCAGCTCCGGACTTTGTAGAAAGCAGACAAAACCATGCAAGGAAAAAAAAAAATCCCCACCCTTTTTTTTATTAAAAAAAGCCACAAGTGGAAAAAAAAACAACAAAAAAACAAACAAACAAAAAAAACCCCAACAAAATATCCCCACTCAGACCCTCTTCTCCCGCCCTGGCATGGGCGCAGAGCATGAGCTGAGCTGCTCAGGACTCAGCCTCTGGGACGCTGCCTCCCCCCAATTCCACGTGGCCCCCAACTCCTGTACAGCTGGACCCTCATCGGGAACTCATCCCGGCCTCTCGCCGTGACCCGGGAGCGCCGGATTCCGACCTGGGGAGATGGGGAGGGCAGGGGTGGGGGGATGACGCGTGTGTGTGTGCGAGCGAGGGGGCCCGGGGGGTTCCCAGGGCCTCCAGGCCCCTGCTGTGTCGGTGGTTGTTGTGCCGTTGTATTTTATTTTATTCCTATATTTTTTTGTTTTCCTTTTTATAAAACACGAAAGATCCATCTTTTATTTTTTTTTTCCCCTCAACCCCCTTTTCCCCAACCCTCGGTGTGAAGCTGCTCCTCTCCCTTTTGCCCCAAACCCTGTGGCGACAACGCTCCCTGTTCCCCCCCACCCTGGGCCCTTCTCCTCCCATTTTTGCTGTAAATATTGGTGCGGTTTGGGTTGATTTGAGGGGGTCGATCGATGCCCCCCTTTATCCCAGGAGGGGGATGGGCCGTGGGGACCCGGGTGGGCGCAAGGGGGGGGCCTGGCAGCCCTTTTGGGGCCTCCACGCCCTGTTTTTTAAGCAGACACGAGCACCAGCAATCCCAGGCCTCTCCCTGCAGGGTCCCCATCCACCATTTTGTTCCCCCCATCCCGCCATTTTGTTCCCCTCAGTGCGACTGGGACTCCCCCTCCCAGCCCCTGCTCTGGTTGTGAGGGGGTGGGGGCCACACAGTTTGTTCCTTCTGGTCCCCCAAACCTGTCCCCAGAGAGGAGCTGGGCTGGGAGACAGGACTTGGGGAGGGGGCAGGGTGTCATTTTTCTCTCGTGTGCTTGAGTTTAGCCATTTCCCCGTCTTCACCTAAATCAGAATCACCAGGTTGGAAGAGACCCACCAGATCATGGCCTCAAGCGCCAGGGAGGTTCAGGCTGGACGTCAGGAGGAAGTTTTTCATGGAAAGGGTCGTTGGGCAGTGTCAGGCTGCCCAGGGAGGGGGTTGAGGGACGGGTGGATGAGGTGCTGAGGGACATGGGTTAGAGATTGATGATCCGGTGGGTCTCTTCCAACCTGGTGATTCTATGATTCTATGATCATCGAGTCCAAACATTCCTATCAAAATCTCAGCTCAACGTGGGGCTGGGAGTGGGGACACACACACACTGAGCTGCAGGTTTGGGGGTTCTACCTGCACCCCCCCCCAGCCTTGACACACCCCCATATTTGCTGCCCCCCCCCCCACACACACCAAGAAGGACCTCATGTTACCCCAAACCCCCTTAGTTTCTAGTAGGGGTGACCCCTCCAAAGCCTCACATTGGGCTGAAAAAACACCATTTTGGGAACATTGACCCCGCACGGACAATCCCCCCCACCCTGGGACCGGGGCCCCCACCAGAGCCCGGCTGGTGCCCCCCCCCAACCCCCCTTCATGTCCATCTGTCTGTCCCTCCGTGTCCCTCCCTTCTCCCATTTGGGATTTTCATTTCCCTCCTGGTTTTCCTCCCCCCATGAGGGTTTCCCGTCCTTTTTTTCCGCTGAATGTGCCCAGCACCCCCCCCCCCCTTGTGTTTTAGTGGATGGTGTTTTTAGTACAAAAAGAAAAGACAAAAAAACCCACCCCTCTTTTTTTTTTTCCTTTTCCTTTCTGTTTAAAAAAAAATAATAATAAAAATGAAAAATTCTTACAGCGCCGACAATTGGGGGGGAAAAAAAGGCGTTTGCGCTGCAAGAGATTGAAGCTGAGTGCATTTTGGCACTGCCACAAAATCCCCGAGATCCTCTAGGTGGACGTCCTTGTGAGTTACATTAAGAAAAAAAAAATGGAAAATGCAAAAAAAAAAAAATCATCTTTTTTTTCTAATATTTAAAGAGTGTTTTTGTAGGTTTAAAAAAAAGACAATAAAAATTAAAAAAAAAAAAATCCCACCTCGGAATTTGCCCGGTGGGTGGGGGATCGCGGTCCCCAGCCCCAGGGCTTCGGTTCTTTTCCTTTTTTTTTTCTGTTGTAATTTTTTTTTTGCGTTTTTTGATTTTTTTTTTTTTGTATAATAAAGTGGAAAATGTTTTCTGTTATCATGGCATTACTATAAAAAATAAAAATTTAGGGGAAAAAAAAAACCCAAACAGGTGTGAGGAGTGTTCTTGGCCCAGGGGGGGAACATGGGGATGAGGGGAGGGGAAGGGGGCCCCTCCTGGCTCCATGACCACGCCCACCCACTGACCACGCCCACTAGACTTAGCCCCGCCCCATCCCACTGGGTCCAGTTGGCCCATGTAAGCCACGCCCCGTCACTGGTCACGCCCATTTATGGACCACGCCCACTTAACCAACCCAGCGCATCCTGATTGGTTCTGCCCTCTTGGATTGGTCACGCCCACTCTCTTGGCCCCACCCATTCCTCTTGCCCCCCCCCCTTATTTCCCTGCCATATCCCATTGGCCCCACCCAATCTCGTGGCTCCGCCCAACTCCATTGGATCCACCTATTTGTATTGGCCACGCCCATTGTATTGGTCAAGCCCCCTCACGTGACCCCACCCTAACTCTTTGGAACGTCCTATTCGCGTTGGCCACGCCCACTCT
>JAUMJK010002933.1:0-11837 GCA_033558105.1 Coccyzus lansbergi
GGACACAGACAGGGGGAACCCCCAGAAGGGGGGAACCTAGAAGGGGGGGACCTGGAGAGGGTGAGGGGGGGGGGGGGAACCAAGAGTTGGGGGGAAACCTTGGGGTGGGACACACCTAGAGAAGGGGAACACAGAGCAAGGGGGGGGGGGGGGACGGACACCCCCTCCCCATGGGGATCCCTCCCCCTTTGAGACCCTTCATGGGGGAATCCCCCCCACTTTGAACCCCTCCCCCCCATGGGGAACCCCCCTCGTGGGGACCTCCCCTCCCCCCCCTTCCCCTCCCCTCCCCCCCCCCGTCCGGCGCCGCTGACTCAGTTGGTGACTCAGCCCCACAACAACAGCCCCACAACAACAGCCCCACAACAACAGCCCCACGGCAACCGCACACGACACAGGCACACACCCCGACCCATAGATCTGCCCCATGGATCCAACCCATATATCCGACCCATAGGTCTGACCCACCGAGGCTCTGACCCATGGATCTGCCCCATGGATCCGACTCATGGATCCAACCCATATATCCGACCCATAGATCTGACCCACCGAGGCTCTGACCCATGGATCTGCCCCATAGATCTGACCCACCGAGGCTCTGACCCACGGATCTGACCCATAGATCTGACCCACAGATGTGTCCCATGGGTCTGATCCACCAAGACTCTGACCCACAGATCTGCCCCATAGATCCAACCGACCGAGGCTCCGACCCATGGATCTGCCCCATGGATCCGACCCATAGATCTGCCCCATAGATCCGACCCACTGATCCAACCCATAGATCTGACCCCCCGAGACTCCAACCTATGGATCTGACCCACAGATCTGACCCATGGATCCAACCTGCTGAGGCTCTGACCCACAGATCTGCCCCATGGATCCAACCCATAGATCTGCCCCATGGATCTGCCCCATGGATCCGACCCATAGATCTGCCCCACACATCTGACCCACCACAACACCCTCTCCTATGGCTCTGACCCATGGATCCGACCCATAGATCTGACCCACCGAGGCTCTGACCCACACATCCGACCCATAGATCTGACCCACTGATCTGCCCCATAGGTCTGACCCACCGAGGCTCCGACCCATGGATCTGCCCCATAGATCTGTCCCACCGAAGCTCCGACCCATGGATCTGCCCCATAGATCTGCCCCACCGTGGCTCCGGCCCACAGATCTGACCCATCACAACACCCCCTCCACGGCTCTGACCCATAGATCTACTCCCACCGAGGCTCTGACCCACGGCTTCGACCCACAGGTCTGCCCCACGTCTCTGCCCCGTGGATCTGACCCAATGAGATGCTACCCCACGGCCCCACGGAAGCAGTTCCCCCCCTTGGCCCCACAGCCTGGCCCCACGGCACCCGACCCACGGCTACCCCAGAGCCAGGCCAGGAGCCTGTGGGGCAGGGATTCCATGGGGCTGAGATGCTATGGGGCAGGGCTGTGTGGGGCTGGGATGTGTGGGCCTGGGATGCTGTGGATCGGGGATGTGTGGGGCAGGGATTCCATGGGGCTGAGATGCTGTGGGGCAGGGACGCTATGTGTGGGGCTGGAATGTGTGGGGCAGGGATGTGTGGGGCAGGGATCCCATGGGGCTGAGATGCTGTGGGGCAGGGATGCTATGTGTGGAGCTGGAATGTGTGGGGCAGGGATGTGTGGGGCAGGGATCCCATGGGGCTGAGATGCTGTGGGGCAGGGATGCTATGTGTGGGGCTGGAATGTGTGGGGCAGGGATGCTATGTGTGGGGCAGAGATGTGTGGGGCAGGGATCCCATGGGGCTGCTGTGGGTCCAGGGATTCCAGGTGAGGAAGGAAGGAGTCGGGAGGGAGCAGAGGCGGAAGAGAAAACTTGGCCCCAGGGATCCCAGTGCTCCCAGTGTTCCCAGTATGGAGAGTCTAGGGCTCCCAGTGACCACAGTATGGAGGTTCTGAGGCTCCCAGTGATCCCACTATGTGGGTTCTGGGGCTCCCAGTGATCCCAGTATGGGAGTCTGGGGCTCCCAGTGATCCCAGTGTGGAGGTTCTGGGGCTCCCAGTGATCCCAGTCCAGATGGTCCGTGGCTTCCAGTGATTCCACTACAGGAATTCTGGGGCTCCCAGTGCTCCCAGTACAGGCTTCCAGGGCTCCCAGTGCTCCTAGACTCAGGGTCTGGGGTTCCCAGTGCTCCCAGTGCTCCCAGTCTGGGGGTGTCCCTGGCTCCCAGTGCTCCCAGTGTGCATTTCCCAGTGCTCCCAGTGCTCCCAGTGCTCCCAGTGTGCGTTTCCCAGTGCTCCCAGTGCTCCCAGTGCTCCCAGTGTGCGTTTCCCAGTGCTCCCAGTGCTGCTAGTGTGTGTTTCCCAGTGCTCCCAGTGTGTGTTTCCCAGTGCTCCCAGTGCTCCCAGTGTGTGTTTCCCAGTGCTCCCAGTGCTCCCAGTGTGTGTTTCCCAGTGCTCCCAGTGCTCCCAGTGCTCGTTTCCCAGTGCTCCCAGTGCTCCCAGTGTGTGTTTCCCAGTGCTCCCAGTGCTCCCAGTGCTCCCAGTGTGCATTTCTCAGTGCTCCCAGTGTGTGTTTCCCAGTGCTCCCAGTGCTGCCAGTGTGTGTTTCCCAGTGCTCCCAGTGCTCCCAGTGTGTGTTTCCCAGTGCTCCCAGTGCTCCCAGTGCTCCCAGTGTGCGTTTCCCAGTGGTGCCAGTGCTCGTTTCCCAGTGCTCCCAGTGCTCCCAGTGCTCCCAGTGCGCATTTCCCAGTGCTCCCAGTGCTCCCAGTGCTCCCAGTGTGTGTTTCCCAGTGCTCCCAGTGCTGCCAGTGTGCGTTTCCCAGTGCTCCCAGTGCTCCCAGTGCGCATTTCCCAGTGCTCCCAGTGCTGCCAGTGTGTGTTTCCCAGTGCTCCCAGTGCTCCCAGTGTGCATTTCCCAGTGCTCCTAGTGCTCCCAGTGCTCCCAGTGGTGCCAGTGGTGCCAGTGGTGCCAGTGGTGCCAGTGTGTGTTTGCCAGCGGCCGCTGTGGGTGTCGTGGTTGCGGCTGTGACTCAGGCGGCAGGAATCCCGTCGGGAGCCGCGTGGGCGACGGCCTCGGCCGCTGCCATTACCCAGAAAGGACATGGCTGCCCCACGGCCTCCACTGCCCCACGGCCTCTGCCCCACGGCCACTGCAGCCCCAGCTCAGCCCCCCCCAACAGCTCCACCTTGGCCACTGTGGCTCCACCTTGGCCACCGCGGCCCTACCTTGACCGCCGCGTGGCCACCTTGACCGCCGCGGCCCCGACAAGGCCGCTAAGCCTCTGCCTCGGCCACTGGGGCTCCGCCTTGGCCGCCACAGTTCGTGGGGCCGGCCACGCCGTGGGGCAGCCAGAGCCCTCGCCGTGGGGCACTGGGGGGCTCTATGGGGCACTATGGGGCAGCTATGGGTCCCTATAGGGCAGCTCTGGGTTGCTATGGGTCACTGTGAGGCAGCTATGGGGCAGCCATGGGGTCTCTATGGGGCAGCTATGGGTCTCTATGTGTCACTATGGGTCTCTATGGGGCAGCTATGGGTCGCTATGGGGCAGCTATGGGTCTCTATGGATCCCTATGGTTCGCTATAGGGCAGCTCTGGGTTGCCGTGGGTCACTGTGAGGCAGCTATGGGGCAGCCATGGGGTCTCTATGGGGCAGCTATGGGTCTCTATGTGTCTCTATGTGTCGCTTATGGGGCAGCTATGGGTCTCTATAGGGCTGCTATGGGTCTCTATGGGGCAGCTATGAGTCTCTATAGGGCTGCTATGGGTCTCTATGGGGCAGCTATGGGTCTCTATAAGGCTGCTGTGGGTCACTACGGTTCTCTATGGGGCGCTGTGGGGCAGCTATGGGGTCTCTATGAGTCGCTATGGGTCCCTATGGTTCTCTATAGGGCAGCTATGGGGCAGCTATGGGTCGCTATGGGGCAGCTAGGGGTCTCTATGGGTCTCCATAGCGCTGTGGGGCAGCTATGGGTCTCTATGGGTCTCTCTGGGGCAGCTATGGTCGCTATGGGGCAGCTATGGGTCTCTATGGGTCTCTATGGGGCAGCTATGGTCGCTGTGGGGCAGCTATGGGTCTCTCTCTCTAGGGCCGCTATGTGGCGCTGTGGGGCAGCCGTGGGGCGGGTCCCGCGGTTCAGCCTCGTTTCCGCACGGGGCTGTTTGGGGTGTGTGTTCGGGGTTGCCATGGCAACCGCCCCCCCCCCCCTCTTCCCCCCCCCCCCCCCCCCTGCATCCTTTCCTCCCCCCTCTTCCCCCCCCTTCCCCCCCTTCCCCCCACCCTCGGCTCTCACGCTATGGGGCACTGAGCCCTTTGCTATGGGGCACACAGACCATTTGCTATGGGGCACTGAGCCCTTTGCTATGGGGCACACAGACCCTTTGCTATGGGGCACACAGACCCTTTGCTATGGGGCACTGAGCCCTTTGCTATGGGGCACTGAGGCCTCTGCTATGGGGCACACAGACCCTTTGCTATGGGGCACACAGACCCTTTGCTATGGGGCACTGAGCCCTTTGCTATGGGGCACACAGACCCTTTGCTATGGGGCACACAGACCCTTTGCTATGGGGCACTGAGCCCTTTGCTATGGGGCACACAGACCCTTTGCTATGGGGCACACAGACCCTTTGCTATGGGGCACACAGACCCTTTGCTATGGGGCACTGAGCCCTTTGCTATGGGGCACTGAGGCCTCTGCTATGGGGCACACAGACCCTTTGCTATGGGGCACTGAGCCCTTTGCTATGGGGCACACAGACCCATTGCTATGGGGCACTGAGCCCTTTGCTATGGGGCACACAGACCCTTTGCTATGGGGCACTGAGCCCTTTGCTATGGGGCACACAGACCCCTTTGCTATGGGGCACACAGACCCTTTGCTATGGGGCACTGAGCCCTTTGCTATGGGGCACACAGACCTTTTGCTATGGGGCACTGAGCCCTTTGCTATGGGGCACTGAGCCCCTCGCTATGGGGCAACCGTGACCCTCATGCCATGAGGCTGGTGATGCTGTGGGGCAGCCAGACCCCTCGCTATGGGTCAGCCCTGACCCTCCTGCCATGGGGCTGGTGACGCTGTGGGGCAGCCAGACCCCTTCCTATGGGGCAGCCATCACCCTCATGCTATGGGGCAGCCAGACCCCTTACTGTGGGTCCCAAACCCCTTCCTATGGCTCCCAAACCCCTTCCTATGTCTCCCCAACCCTTCTCTATGGGTCAGCCCTGCCTCTCACCCCACAACTCTCACTCTATGTCTCCCCAACCCCTCTCTATGTGTCCCAAACCCCTCTCTATGTGTCCCAAACCCCTCTCTATGGGTCCCAAACCCCTCTCTATGGGTCAGCCCTGCCTCTCCCCCCACGACCCTCACTCTATAGGTCCCAAACCCCTTCCTATGTGTCCCCAACCCCTCTCTATGTGTCCCAAACCCTTCTCTATGGCTCCCAAACCCCTTCATATGTGTCCCAAACCCCTCTCTACGGCTCCCAAACCCCTCTCTATGGGTCCCAGACCCTTCTCTATGGGTCAGCCCTGCCTCTCACCCCACAACTCTCACTCTATGTCTCCCCAACCCCTCTCTATGTGTCCCCAACCCCTCTCTATGGGTCCCAAACCCCTCCCTATGGGTCAGCCCTGCCTCTCCCCCCACGACCCTCACTCTATAGGTCCCAAACCCCTTCCTATGTGTCCCCAAACCCCTGTCTATGTCTCCCCAAACCCCTCTCTATGGGTCCCAGACCCTTCTCTATGGGTCAGCCCTGCCTCTCACCCCACAACTCTCACTCTGTGTCTCCCCAAACCCTGTCTATGGCTCCCAAACCCCTCTCTATGTGTCCCAAACCCCTTCCTATGTGTCCCCAATCCCTCTCTATGGGTCCCAAACCCCTTCCTATGGCTCCCAAACCCCTCTCTATGGCTCCCCAACCCCTCTCTATGGGTCAGCTCTGCCTCTCCCCCCACGACCCTCATGCTATGGGTCCCAAACCCCTTCCTATGGCTCCCAAACCCCTCTCTATGGCTCCCCAACCCCTCTCTATGGGTCCCAAACCCCTCTCTATGGGTCAGCCCTGCCTCTCCCCCCACGACCCTCATGCTATGGGTCCCAAACCCCTCTCTATGTCTCCCAAACCCCTCTCTATGTGTCCCCAACCCCTCTCAATGTGCCCCACACGCCCCCCAAGCCCCTCAACCGCCCTCCCCCTAGATTTCCCTTGGCAGCAGCCGCTCCGGCACCGCACACACACACACACACACACACTCGGCATCTCTCTCTCTCTTTCTCTTTCTCTTTGGTGCCGAAAGGGTGTGTTGTTGGGGAGTTGGGGGGGGGGGGAGGCCCCTCCTCTGGCCTCCTCCTTGTTGTCATCGTTCGGGGCGGAGCGACCCCCCCCCCACCCCCCCCATATTTTTATTTTTTTTTTTTTTTCCACCCCCCCCCCCTTCCCCCCAACCCCGTCTTCTTCCAAAAGAAGAAGAAGAAGAAAAAAAATAGACGAGGAGAACGGAGAAAAAGTCTTCTCGCTGCGGTCGTCATGGGGCGTCATGGCCGCCCTCGCGCCAACTGGGAACGAGGGAGAGACGGACGTCAAGGCCGAGGCCGTCGGTGAGTTGCGTTGACGGCGGTTGAGGCCAAGAGGCCGTTGGCCAACGGGCGGAGGAGGCCGGTGGGGAAGAAGGGGGTCCGTCCCCGTCTCCCTTCCCCCCCCGTGGCTGGCGTCGGGGTGTGGCGCCTCTTGGCGTCGTTGGCCAAGAAGCCAAGCGTGATTCATCCTTTCCCCATCGTCGTCGTCGTCCTCCTCCTCCTCCCCCCGTCTTGGTTGGCGGCGTCTTCTTCCAAGCCCGACGGGCGCGGCCGCCCACGCCAACAGCCCCACAGACGGAAGGCGTTGGGAGCCGCCGTCCTCGGGTGGGGACGTTTTAGGGGCTGAGGTTGGAGGAGTCGGGGGCTTGGGAGGTGAGCTCTGGGGGCTTCGGGGGTGAGGTCGGGGGTTGAGGGTCGGCGTTGGGGGCTCGGAGTTGAGTTTCGGGGCCTTGGGGGTGACTTTTGGGGTCTTGGGGTTGAATTTTAGGGTCTTGGTGTTCAGGGTTGGGGTCTGGGAGTTGAGTTTCGGGGCCTTGGGGGTGAGTTTTGGGGTCTTGGGGTTGAGGTTTGGGGTTGAGGTTCGGGGTTGGGGTCTTGGAGTTGAGTTTTGGGGTTTTGGGGTTGAGTTTCGGGGTCTTGGGGGTGAGTTTCAGGGTCTTGGGGTTGAGTTTTGGGGTTGAAGTTCGGGGTTGGGGTCTCGGAGTTGAGTTTTGGGGTTTTGGGGTTGAGTTTTGGGGTCTTGGGGTTGAGGTTTGGAGTCTTGGGGTTGAGTTTTGGGGTTGAGGTTCGGGGTTGGGGTCTGGGAGTTGAGTCTCGGGGCCTTGGGGGTGAGTTTTGGGGTCTTGGGGTTAAGGTTTGGGGTTGAGGTTCAGGGTTAAGGTTCAGGGTTGGGGTCTTGGGGTTGAGTTTTGGGGTTGAAGTTCAGGGTTGGGGTCTTGGGGGTCGAGTTTCGGGGTCTTGGGGTTGAATTTTGGGGTCTTGGGGTTCAGGGTTGGGAGCTTGGAGTTGAGTTTTGGGGTCTTGGGGTTGAATTTCAGGGTCTTGGGGTTGAGTTTTGGGGTTGAGGTTCGGGGTTGGGGTCTCGGAGTTGAGTTTTGGGGTCTTGGGGGTGAGTTTTGGGGTCTTGGGGTTGAGTTTCAGGGTCTTGGGGGTGAGTTTCATGGTTGAGGTTCGGGGTTGGGGTCTTGGAGTTGAGTTTCGGGGTTTTGGGGTTGAGTTTTGGGGTCTTGGGGGTGAGGTTTGGGGTCTTGGGGTTGAGTTTCGGGATCTTGGGGGTGAGTTTTGGGGTCTTGGGGTTGAGGTTTGGGGTTGAGGTTCAGGGTTAAGGTTCAGGGTTGGGGTCTTGGAGTTGAGGTTTGGGGTTGAAGTTCGGGGCTGGGGTCTTGGGGGTCGAGTTTTGGGGTCTTGGGGGTGAGTTTTGGGGTTGGGGTCTCAGGGTTGGGGTCTCGGAGTTGAGTTTCAGGGTCTTGGGGGTGAGTTTCAGGGTTGAAGTTCGGGGTTGGGGTCTTGGGGATCAAGTTTCGGGGTCTTGGAGTTGAAGTTTGGATTTGAAGTTCAGGGTTGGGGTCTTAGGGTTGAGTTTTGGGGTCTTGGGGTTGAGGTTTGGGGTTGAGGTTCAGGGTTAAGGTTCAGGGTTGGGGTCTTGAGGTTGAGGTTTGGGGGTGAGGTTCGGGGTTGGGGTCTTGGGAGTTGAGTTTTGGGGTCTTGGGGGTGAGTTTCAGGGTTGAGGTTCGGGGTTGGGGTCTTGAGAGGTGAGGTTTGGGGTTGAAGTTCGGCTTCGGGGTCTTGGGGTTGAGGTTTGGGGTTGAGGTTCGGGGTTGGGGTCTTGGGGGTCGAGTTTTGGGGTCTTGGGCGTTGAGGTTTGGGGTTGAAGTTCAGGGATGGAGTCTTGGAGTTGAGTTTTGGGGTTTTGGAGTTGAGTTTTGGGGTCTTGGGGGTGAGGTTTGGAGTTGAAGTTCAGGTTTCGGGTCTTGGGGGTCGAGTGTCGGGGTCTTGGGGTTGGGTTTTGGGGTTGAGGTTCGGGGTTGGGGTCTTGGGAGTCGAGATTCGGGGTCTCGGGGTCGAGTTTTGGGGTTAAGGTTCAGCTTCAGGGACTTGGTGCTGAGTTTTGGGGTTGAGCTTCATCGTTAGGGTCTCGGGGTTGGGGTTGGAGTCGAGTTTTGGGGTTGAGGTTCGGCTTTGGGGCCTTGGGTCTTGGGGCTGAGTTTTGGGGGTTGAGACTCATCGTTAGGATCTTGGGGTTGGAGTCGAGTTTTGGGGTTGAGCTTCAGCTTTGGGGTCTCAGGGTTAAGTTTTGGGGTTGAGTTTGGGGTTGAGATTCGTCATTGGGGTCTCAAGTGTTGACTTTTGGGGTTGAGATTCATCATTAGGGTCTCGGGGTTGATTTTCGGGTTGACCTTCAGCATTAGGGTCTCACTGTTAAGTTTTGGGGTTGAGCTTCGTCGTTAGGGCTCTCGGGGCTAAGCTTTGGGGTTGAGCTTCGTCATTGGGGTCTCAGTCTCGGGGTTTTCGCGCCGAGTTCCAGCATCGAGCTTGGGCATCACGTCTTGGCTTTGGGGTCTCAGCTTTGGGGTCTCAGCTCCAGGTCTCAGCTTTGGGGTCTTGGCTCCAGGTCTTGGCTTTGGGGTTCGGAGTCTCAGCTTTGGGGTCTCGGCTCTAGCTCTCAGCTTTGGGTCTTGGCTCCGGGTCTCAGCTCCAGGTCTCGTCTCCAGGTCTCAGCTTTGAGGTCTCAGCTTTGGGGGTCTCGGCTTTGGGGTCTCAGTTCCAGGTCTCAGCTTTGGGGTCTTGGCTTCGGGGTCTGAGCTTTGGGGTCTCAGCTTTGGGGGTCTCAGCTCCAGGTCTCAGCTTTGGGGTCTTGGCTTCGGGGTCTCAGCTTTGGGGTCTCAGCTTTGGGGGTCTCAGCTCCAGGTCTCAGCTTTGGGGTCTCAACTTTGGGGTCTCAGCTTTGGGATCTCAGCTTTAGGTCTCAGCTTTGGGGTCTCAGCTTTGGGGGTCTCAGCTCCAGGTCTCAGCTTTGGGGTCTTGGCTTTGGGGTCTTGGCTCCAGGTCTTGGCTTTGGGGTTTGGCTTCGAGGTCTCAGCTTTGGGGTCTCAGCTCCAGGTCTCAGCTTTGGGTTTTGGCTTCGGAGTCTCAGCATTGGGGTCTCAGCTCCGGGTCTTAGCTTTGGGGTCTTGGACTTGGGTCTCAGCTTTGGGGTCTCAGCTTTGGGGTCTCAACTTTGGGGTCTCAGCTTTGATTCTTGGCTTTGGGGTCTCAGCTTAGGGTCTCGGCTTTGGGTTTTGGGGTCTCAACTTTTGGGTCTCAGCTTTGGGGTCTCAGCTTTGATTCTCGGCTTTGGAGTCTCAGCTTTGGAGTCTCAGCTTCGGGGTCTCAGCTCCAGGTCTCAGCTTCAGGCCTCAACTTTGGGGTCTCAGCTTTGGGGTCTCAACTTTGGGGTCTCAAATTTGGGGTCTCAGCTCCAGGTCTCAGCTTTGGGTCTCGGCTTTGGGTTCTCAGCTTTAGGCCTCAGCTTTGGGGTCTCAGCTTTGGGGTCTCAGCTTTGATTCTCGGCTTTGGAGTCTCAGCTTTGGGGTCTCAGCTTTGGGGTCTCAGCTCCAGGTCTCAGCTCCAGATCTCAGCTTTGGGTCTCGGCTTTGGGTTCTCGGCTTTAGGCCTCAGCTTTAGGCCTCAGCTTTAGGGTCTCAGCTTTAGGGTCTCAGCTTTAGGGTCTCAGCTCTGGGCCTCGTCTTTGGGGTTCTCGGCGTCTCCGCCAGAGGTTTTTTTTTGGGGTGTTTTTTTTTTTTTCTTTTGGGCGTCGGGCGGCGCCTCCTGCCCTGTGGGCTCTGCTGCTGCTGCCGCCCCCGCTCTGTGCCCGACGGGCCCCACGTGAGCAGCCCAGGCCGGCAACGCCCTGGCGTCGCACGGGCACACGGCCCTCGTGCCAAGGGGGGGGGGAGAGAGGGAGAGGGAGAGAGACGCTCGCACGCTCGGAGCTGCTCACACCAACACCGAGCTCGGTGACGCCAACCAGGCCTCTGTCGGGCCTTTCGCCAGCTCCGTTGGGTGGCACCGAACCCTCCTGGCCCCAGGGTTCCGCCTCGCACGAGGATCCCGGGTTGGCACGAGAGGCCCAGCTCGCACAAGGATTCCCAACCCCCGCGCCCAGGCGGCCCTGAAAGAGGCTCCGGGTTCGGACGGCGGTTTGCACGGGCGCTTGGGGTCGCGGGAGGGTTTGGGCTCGCACGAGGGGGCTTGCACGGGGATCCCGCTCGAGCGTGAGGGTTTGAGCTTGCACAAGGGGCTGAGGCTCGTGCGGGTCCCGTCTCGCACGAAGAGACGGGTTTGGACGCGGAGCACGTCCCACGCGAGGGTTTCGGGGGGGGGGGGGGGGTTTTGCACGAGGGGTTGGGCTTCGCACGTGGATCCTCTCTCTCTCTCTCTCGCATGAGGCTCTCGCTTCGCACGCAGATTCCTTCTCGCACAAGAGTTTGGGTTTGCACAAGGATTTGGGTTTGCGCGAAGGGTTGGGGTTTGCACGAGGGGTTGGGTTCGCACGAGGGGTTGGGTTCACACTCGGATCTTGTCTCGCACGAGGGTCTGGGTTTCATGACGATCTCGCACGAGGGTCTGGCTTCGCACGAGGGTCTGGCTTCGCACAGGGGGGTTGGGTTTGCACGGGGATCCTGCCTTACACGAGGATTTGGGTTTGCACGAGGGTCTGGCTTCGCGCAGGGGGTTGGGTTTGTATGCGAATCCCGTCTCGCACGAGGATCGGGCTTTGCACGAGGGTCTGGCTTTGCATGTGGATCTGGGTTTGCACGAGGATCTAGGTTTACATGAGGATCTAGGTTTACACAAGGATCTGGGTTTGCACGAGGATCTAGGTTTACATGAGGATCTAGGTTTACACGAGGATCTAGGTTTACACGAGGATCTGGGTTTGCACAAGGATCTAGGTTTACACGAGGATCTAGGTTTGCACGAGGATCTAGGTTTGCACGAGGATCTAGGTTTACATGAGGATCTAGGTTTGCACAAGGATCTAGGTTTACATGAGGATCTAGGTTTACATGAGGATCTGGGTTTGCACGAGGATCTAGGTTTGCACGAGGATCTAGGTTTACACGAGGATCTAGGTTTACGTGAAAATCTGGGTTCGCACGAGGATCTGGCTTTCCACGAGGGGGGTTGGCCTTGCACGAGGGCCTCGTCCGGCACGAGGGTCGCCCCCTAGCCCCCCCCCCCCCTCCTCCCCTCGTGTGTGTGTGTGTGTCCCCCCCTCGTCC
>JAUMJK010002935.1:0-18119 GCA_033558105.1 Coccyzus lansbergi
GGGATCCATAGAGACCCCATAGAGACACATAGAGACCCCATAGGGACCCATAGAGGCCCATAGAGACCCCATAGAGAGCCATAGGGACCCCATAGAGACACATAGAGACCCCATAGAGAGCCATAGGGAACCCATAGAAACACATAGAGACCAATACAGATGCATAGAGACTCCATAGAGACCCACAAAGACCCCATAGGGACACATAGAGACCAACAGAGACCCCATAGAGACCCACAGAGACCCACAGAGATGCACAGAGACCCCATAGAGACCCCATAGAGGCCTATAGAGATCCCATAGGGACCCATAGAGACCCTATAGAGACACATAGAGACCCCATAGAGACCAATAGAGACACATAGAGACTCCATAGAGACTCGTAGAGACCTCATAGAGACCACACAGAGACACATAGAGACCCATAGGGAGACCATAGAGACACATAGGGACCCCATAGGGATCCATAGAGGCCAATAGAGACCCATAGGGACCCCATAGAGACTCATAGACACACATAGAGACCTCATAGAGACACCATAGAGACCAATACAGACCCATAGAGACCCATAGAGACCCCATAGGGACCCATAGAGACCTCATAGGGACCCACAGAGACCTCATAGGGACCCATAGAGACCCCATAGGGACCCATAGAGACCTCATAGGGACCCATAGAGACCCCATAGGGACCCATAGAGACCCCATAGGGACCCCACAGAGACTCCATGGAGACATGGACGAGGAGCTGAGGGACATGGCTCAGTGCTTGATGGGAAGGGTCGGACTCCCATGATCCTCCGGGTCTCTCCCCCCAACCTGCTGATTCCACCTCTGCTTCTAAACGAGGGATTTGGGATCCAAACAAACTAGAGGATTTTGGGACCTTTTTCCCAAGTTTTTTGGTTCCTGTCCAGCCTCCCCCTCCCTCCCATCCCCCCCACCCCACCCCCGTGTGACGTCACGGCCACGCCCCCTCGGCCTTGACCCGCCCCCTTCCCCTCCCCTCCCCCACCCCCAGAGCGGCCATGGAGCCCCAGGTAGTGCCTGACCCACAGCTATGGGGCAGGACCCACGGCTATGGGGCTGGGGGAACCCGCTGTGGGGCTGATGGGCGGTGCTATGGGGCGGGGGTTGGGGGGGGGGGACGAGGCTGTGGGTCCCTATGGGTCTCTATGGGTTGTGTGTGGGTCCCTATGGGTCTCTATGGGTCCCTATGGGTTGTGTGTGGGTCCCTGTGGTGTCTCTATGGGGTCTCTATGGGTCTCTATGGGGTCTCTATGGGTCTCTGTGGAGTCTCTATGGGGTCTCTGTGATTCCCTATGGGCTCTCTATGGGTCTCTGTGGGTCTCTATGTGTCCCTATGGGGTCTCTATGGGTCTCCATGGGGTCTCTATGTGTCCCTATGGGGTCTCTATGGGTCTCTGTGGGTCTCTATGTGTCCCTATGGGGTCTCTATGGGTCTCCATAGGGTCTCTGTGAGGTCTCTATTGGTCCTTTGGGGGCTCTGTGGGTCTCTATGGGCTCTCTATGTGTCCCTATGGGTCCCTGTGGAGTCCCTATGGGCTCTCTAAGTGTCTCTATGAGGTCTCTATGGGGTCTCTGTTGGTCTCTATGGGTCTCTCTAGGGTGTCTATGGGGTCTCTATGGGTCTCTGTGCATCTCTATGAGGTCCCTATGGGTCTCTATAGGGTCTCTATGGGTCTCTATGAGGTCTCTATGGGTCTCTATAGGTCTCTGTGGGGTCTCTATTGGTCTCTGTGTTTCTCTACAGGTTCTATGTGGTTCTCTATTAGTCCTTATGGGGTCTCTGTGGGCTCTCTATGGGTCTCTATGTGTCCCTATGTGGTCTCTATGGAGTCCTTATGGGTCTCTCTGTGTCTCTATGGGGTCCCTATGGGTCCCTGTGAGTCTCTATGAGGTCTCTATGTGTCTCTATGGATCTCTGTGGGGTCTCTATGGGGTCTCTATGGGGTCTCTGTGTGTCCCTATAGGTCTCTATAGGTCTCTGTGGGTCTCTGTGAGATCTCTGTGGGTCCCTATGGGGTCTCTATGTGTCTCTATATGTCTCTATGGGTTCCTCTGTCTCTCTGTGGGTCTCTATGGGTCATGATGGGTCTCTATTGGGTCTCTATGAGTCTGTGTGAGTCCCTATGGGGTCTCTGTGTGTCCCTATGGGGTCTCTATGTGTCTCTATGAGTCTCTATGGGTCTCTATGTGTCTCTATGGGGTCTCTATGGGTCTCTCTGTGTCTCTATGAGGTCCCTGTGTGTCTCTATGGGTCTCTATGTGTCTCTATGGGGTCCTATGGGTCTCTATGGGACTCTATGAGTCTCTATGGGTCCCTATGTGTCTCTGTGAGGTCTCTATGAGTCCCTATGGGGTCCCTATGTGCTCTATGGGGTCCCTAGGGGTGTCTGTGGGATCTCTATGAGTCCCTATGGGGTCCCTATGTGTCTCTATGAGTCTCTATGGGTCTCTATGGGTCTCTATGAGTCCCTATGAGTCTCTATGGGGTCTCTATGTGCTCTATGGGGTCCCTAGGGGTGTCTGTGGGATCTCTATGAGTCTCTATGAGTCTCTATGTGTCTCTATGAGTCTCTATGGGTCTCTATGTGTCTCTATGAGTCTCTATGGGGTCCCTATGGGTCTCTATGGGGTCTCTATGTGCTCTATGGGGTCCCTAGGGGTCCCTATGGGGTCTCTATGAGTCCCTATGGATCTCTATGGGGTCTCTATGAGTCTCTATGGGTCCCTATGAGTCTCTATGGGGTCTCTATGTGCTCTATGGGGTCCCTAGGGGTCCCTGTGGGATCTCTATGAGTCCGTCTGGGGTCTCTGTGTGTCCCCCTGGGCTCTGTGTAGGTGTGTGTGGATCGAGCCGTGGGTCAGGGCCTGGTGTTCGTGGTGACCGGCGGCTGCGGCTTCCTGGGCTCTCACCTGGTGAAGCTGCTGCTGGAGACGGAGCCCGAGCTGCGGGAGCTTCGCGTCTTCGACCTGCGCATCGACCCCAAGCTCCTCCCCCAGGACCACGGTCAGGGCCCCCGACCCACACTTTTGGGGGGCAGGGTGTCCCGAGCCCCACATGGAACCTCAGAGTTGGGGGGAACCCATGTTGGGGGGAACCCAAAGGGGAGGGGGGTGCAGGGGGAAGGGGTTGGAGGGGGCACCGGTGTGGGGGGGGGGGGGTGTCCTGACCCACACTTGGGGGGCTCTGACCCACAGCTGGGGGGCAGGGGGTGGCTTAAGAGGCATCTGTGGGGCTGGATTGAGATCTATGGGGCAGGATGGAGATCTATGGGGCAGGATAAGGGCCAATGAGGTGATCTAAGAGCCATCTATGGGGCAGGATTGGGATCTGTGGGGCAGGATGGAGATCTATGGGGCAGGATAGAGGCCAATGAGGGGACTTAAGAGGCATCTATGGGGCAGGATCGAGATCTATGGGGCAGGATCGGGATCTATGGGGCAGGATAGGGGCCAATGAGGGGACTTAAGAGGCATCTATGGGGCAGGATGGAGATCTATGGGGTAGGATCGGGGCCAATGAGGTGACTTAAGAGGCATCTATGGGGCAGGATCGGGATCTATGGGGCAGGATAGGGGCCAATGAGGGGACTTAAGAGCCATCTATGGGGCAGGATTGAGATCTATGGGGCAGGATGGAGATCTATGGGGCAGGATAAGGGCCAATGAGGTGACTTAAGAGCCATCTATGGGGCAGGATTGGGATCTGTGGGGCAGGATGGAGATCTATGGGGCAGGATAAGGGCCAATGAGGTGACTTCAGAGCCATCTATGGGGCAGGATTGAGATCCATGGGGCAGGATGGAGATCTGTGGGGCAGGATGGAGATCTGTGGGGCAGGATGGAGATCTATGGGGCAGGATAGGGGCCAGTTAGGTGACTTCAGAGCCATCTGTGGGGCAGGATGGAGATCTATGGGGCCGGGCAGCCCCTGACTCTGTGGGTCGCAGGGGGTCGTCTGGTGCTGCTGGAGGGGGACGTGGGGGACGCTGTGGCCGTGGGGCAGGCGCTGGACGGGGCGGACGTCGTCTTCCACACGGCGGCTCTGGTGGACGTGTGGGGCAGAGCCAGCCCCGAGGCCATCGCCCGCACCAACGTCCAAGGTTGGGGGGGCGCCTATGGGGCAGCTTGGGAGGGGGTTTGAGGGCACTACGGGGCAGGTTGTGGGGCTGGGGGGTGGGTTTGTGGGGGTTATGGGGCAGGAGGTGGGGCCTGTGGGGCAGGATAGGGGCCTCTGGGGCACCGTACGAGGCTATGGGGCAGATAGGAGGCTGTGGGGCAGGTTGTGGGGTGGGTTCGGGGGGGCTATGGGGCAGGAGGTGGGGCTGTGGGGCAGGAGGTGAGGCTATGGGGCAGGTACGAGGCTATGGGGCAGATACGGGGCTGTGGGGCAGGTTGTGGGGTGGGTTCGGGGGGGGCTATGGGGCAGGAGGTGGGGCTATGGGGCAGGAGGTGGGGCTATGGGGCAGGTTGAGTGGGTTGAGGGGATTTAGGGGGCAGGAGGTGGGGCTGTGGGGCAGGTTGTGGGGCTCTGGGGCAGGTTGGGGGGGGGCTATGGGGCAGGAGGTGGGGCTATGGGGCAGGCCGTGGGGCTGTGGGGCAGGATAGGGGTCTCTGGGGCACCGTACGAGGCTATGGGGCAGATAGGAGGCTGTGGGACAGGTTGTGGGGTGGGTTCGGGGGGGGCTATGGGGCAGGAGGTGGGGCTATGGGGCAGGAGGTGGGGTTGGGGGGTGGGTTGGGGGAGTCTATAGGGCAAGATATGGGTCAGGAGGTTGGTCTGTGTGTCGGTTTAAGAGGCCAATGGGGTCCACCTGTGGACGTGTGGGTCAGGCCATGGGGCTGTGGGGCAGGCTATGGGGCAGATACAGGGCTATGGGGCAGATACAGGGCTATGGGGCAGATACAGGGCTATGGGGCAGGTTGTGGGGTGGGTTGTGGGGGTTCTGTGGGTCAGGCCGTGGGGCTGTGAGGGTTGGACTTGTGGGTCTGCGTGTGCCCCCCTTAGGGACGCAGGCCGTGGTGTGGGGCAGCCGCCGGGGGGGCGTGCGCTGCCTCATCTTCACCAGCAGCATGGAGGTCGTGGGGCCCAACACCCTCGGGGACCCCTTCCTGCGGTAAGGGGGCTGACCCACAACTTGGGGGGCGGACCCTGTAGCCTGGGCTGGGAGCTGCCCCATAAGTTGGAGGGAACTGCCTCATAACTTGGTGGGAGCTGCCCCATAAGTTGGGAGGAGCTGACCCATAAGTTGGGAGGAGTTGACCCATAACTTGGGAGGAGCTGACCCATAACTTGGGAGGAGCTGACCCATAAGTTGGGAGGAGCTGCCCCATAACTTGGGAGGAGCTGACCCATAAGTTGGGAGGAGCTGCCCCATAACTTGGGAGGAGTTGACCCATAACTTGTGGGGCTGCCCCATAAGTTGGGAGGAGCTGCCCCATAAGTTGGGAGGAGTTGTCCCATAACTTGTGGGGCTGCCCCATAAGTTGGGAGGAGTTGACCCATAACTTGAAGGGAGCTGCCCCATAAGTTGGGAGGAGTTGATCCATAACTTGTGGGGCTGCCCCATAAGTTGGGGGGAGCTGCCCCATAAGTTGGGGGGAGCTGCCCCATAAGTTGGGAGGAGCTGCCCCATAAGTTGGAGGGGGCTGCCCCATAAGTTGGAGGGAGCTGCCCCATAAGTTGGGAGGAGCTGCCCCATAAGTTGGGAGGAGCTGCCCCATAAGTTGGGAGGAGCTGCCCCATAAGTTGGTGGGAGCTGCCCCATAACTTGTGGGGCTGCCCCATAAGTTGGGAGGAGCTGCCCCATAACTTGTGGGGCTGCCCCATAGCTCTGGAGCTGAAGGGGAAGCCCCCAAAATGGCTTTTTTCCCCTCCATTTATTTCCCCTTTTTCCTCCATTTTTAACCTTTTCCTCCAGTTTTTTAACCTTTTCCTCCATTTTTAACCTTTTCCCTCCATTTTTGACCTTTTCCTCTATTTTTACTGTTTCCTCCATTTTTTTCCCCTTTTCCTCCCGTTTTTTTTCCCTTTTTCTCCAGTTTTGTCTCTTTTTTCCTTTCATTTTCCCCTTTTCCTTCCATTTTTGCACCTTTTTCTCCAAACTTTGTCTCTTTTCACCCCATTTTTACCCTTTTCAACCCATTTCTGTCCCTTTCCTCCCATTTTCCCCCTTTTCCTCCATTTTCCCCCTTTTCCTCCATTTTCCCCCTTTTCCTCCATTTTCCCCCTTTTCTCCCATTTTTCCCCTTTTCCTCCCATTTTCCCCTCTTTTCCTCCAATTTTTGTGCCTTTTCCTCCCAATTTTGTCTCTTTTCACCCAAGTTTTCCCCCTTTTTGACCCTTTTCCCCTCATTTTCTCCCTCATTTTCTCCCTCATTTTCTCCCTCATTTTCTCCCTCATTTTCTCCCTCATTTTCTCCCTCATTTTCTCCCTCATTTTCTCCCTCATTTTCTCCCTCATTTTCCCCTCATTTTCCCCTCATTTTCTCCCTCATTTTCTCCCTCATTTTCTCCCTCATTTTCTCCCTCATTTTCTCCCTCATTTTCTCCCTCATTTTCTCCCTCATTTTCTCCCTCATTTTCCCCTCATTTTCCCCTCATTTTCCCCTCATTTTCCCCTCATTTTCCCCTCATTTTCTCCCTCATTTTCTCCCTCATTTTCTCCCTCATTTTCTCCCCATTTTCCCCTCATTTTCTCCCTCATTTTCTCCCTCATTTTCTCCCTCATTTTCTCCCTCATTTTCTCCCTCATTTTCTCCCTCATTTTCTCCCTCATTTTCTCCCTCATTTTCTCCCTCATTTTCTCCCTCATTTTCTCCCTCATTTTCTCCCTCATTTTCTCCCCTCATTTTCCCCTCATTTTCCCCTCATTTTCCCCTCATTTTCCCCTCATTTTCCCCTCATTTTCCCCTCATTTTCCCCTCATTTTCCCCTCATTGTCCCCTCATTGTCCCCTCATTGTCCCCTCCTTTTTTCCCATTTTCCCCTCCTTTTTTCCCATTTTCCCCTCCTTTTTCCCCATTTTCCCCTCCTTTTTCCCCATTTTCCCCTCCTTTTTCCCATTTTCCCCTCATTTTCCTCCATTTTCCCCTCCTTTTTTCCCATTTTCCCCTCCTTTTTTCCCATTTTCCCCTCATTTTTTTCCCATTTTCCCTCGTTTTTTCCCATTTTCCCCTCGTTTTTTCCCATTTTCCCCTCATTTTCCCCTCATTTTCCCCTCATTTTCCCCTCATTTTCCCCTCATTTTCCCCTCATTTTCCCCTCGTTTTCCCCTCGTTTTCCCCTCGTTTTCCCCTCGTTTTTTCCCATTTTCCCCTCGTTTTTTCCCATTTTCCCCTCCTTTTTCCCATTTTCCCCTCCTTTTTCCCATTTTCCCCTCGTTTTTCCCCGTTTCCCCTCGTTTTTTCCCATTTCCCCCTCATTTTCCTCCATTTCCCCCTCATTTTCCTCCATTTCCCCCTCATTTTCCTCCATTTCCCCCTCATTTTCCTCCATTTCCTCCTCATTTTCCTCCATTTCCCCCTCATTTTCCTCCATTTCCCCCTCATTTTCCTCCATTTCCCCCTCATTTTCCTCCATTTCCCCCTCATTTTCCTCCATTTTCCCTCATTTTTTCCCATTTTCCCCTCGTTTTTTCCCATTTTCCCCTCCTTTTTTCTCGTTTTCCCCTCGTTTTCCCCTCGTTTTTCCCCGTTTTCCCCTCGTTTTTCCCCGTTTTCCCCTTGTTTTTTCTCGTTTTTTCCCGTTTTCCCCTCATTTTCCCCCGTTTTCCGCAGGGGCCGTGAGGAGAGCGGTTACCGCACTCGGCTGGTGGAGCCTTACGCTCGCAGCAAAGCTCAGGCCGAGAGGCTCGTCCTCAGAGCCAACGGAGCCTCCGTGAGACCCAAAACCGGGGAGAAAGGGCCCAAAAACGGGGAAAAAGACACCCAAAACGGGAAAAGGGACCTGAAAAGGGGGAAAAGGGACCTGAAAATGGGGAAAAGGGACCCTGAAAATGGGAGTTTTGGCCCCAAAATGGGAAAAGGGACCTCGAGATTGGCAGGTTTGACCCTGGAAATGGAAAGAGAGACACAAAAAATAGGAGTTCGGAGCCCGAAAGGGGGGATTTGAGCCCCAAAATGGGGAAAGAGACCCTAAAATGGGGAGAGAGGCACAAAAATGGGAGGTTTGAGCCCCGAAAAGGGAGAAAAGAGACACAAAAATGGGAGGTTTGAGCCCAAAAAGGGAAAAGAGAGACAGAAATGGGACTTTGAGACCTCAAGATTGGGAGTTTTGAGCCCAAAATGGGGAAAAGAGAGACACGAAAATGGGAGTTTTGAGCCCAAAAAGGGAGAAAAGAGACCCTGAAAATGGCACTTGAGACCCCAAAATGGGGAGAGAGGCACAAAAATGGGAGGTTTGAGCCCAAAAAGGGAAAAGAGAGACAGAAATGGGACTTTGAGACCTCAAGATTGGGAGTTTTGAGCCCAAAAATGGGGAAAGAGACACAAAAATGGGAGTTTTGAGCCCAAAAATGGGGAAAGAGACAGAAAAATGGGAGTTTTGAGCCCAAAATGGGGAAAGAGACAGAAAAATGGGAGTTTTGAGCCCAAAAATGGGGAAAGAGACAGAAAAATGGGAGTTTTGAGCCCAAAAATGGGGAAAGAGACAGAAAAATGGGAGTTTTGACCTAAAAAATGGGGAAAGAGACAGAAAAATGGGAGTTTTGACCTAAAAAATGGGGAAAGAGACAGAAAAATGGGAGTTTTGAGCCCAAAAATGGGGAAAGAGACAGAAAAATGGGAGTTTTGAGCCCAAAATGGGGAAAGAGACAGAAAAATGGGAGTTTTGAGCCCAAAAATGGGGAAAGAGACAGAAAAATGGGAGTTTTGAGCCCAAAAATGGGGAAAGAGACAGAAAAATGGGAGTTTTGAGCCCAAAAATGGGGAAAGAGACAGAAAAATGGGAGTTTTGAGCCTAAAAATGGGGAAAGAGACAGAAAAATGGGAGTTTTGAGCCCAAAAATGGGGAAAGAGACAGAAAAATGGGAGTTTTGAGCCCAAAATGGGGAAAGAGACAGAAAAATGGGAGTTTTGAGCCCAAAAATGGGGAAAGAGACAGAAAAATGGGAGTTTTGAGCCCAAAAATGGGGAAAGAGACAGAAAAATGGGAGTTTTGAGCCCAAAAATGGGGAAAGAGACAGAAAAATGGGAGTTTTGAGCCTAAAAATGGGGAAAGAGACAGAAAAATGGGAGTTTTGAGCCCAAAAATGGGGAAAGAGACAGAAAAATGGGAGTTTTGAGCCCAAAAATGGGGAAAGAGACAGAAAAATGGGAGTTTTGACCTCAAAAATGGGGAAAGAGACAGAAAAATGGGAGTTTTGAGCCCAAAAATGGGGAAAGAGGCAGAAAAATGGGAGTTTTGAGCCCAAAAATGGGGAAAGAGACAGAAAAATGGGAGTTTTGAGCCCAAAAATGGGGAAAGAGACAGAAAAATGGGAATTTTGAGCCCAAAAATGGGGAAAGAGACAGAAAAATGGGAGTTTTGACCTCAAAAATGGGGAAAGAGGCAGAAAAATGGGAGTTTTGAGCCCAAAAATGGGGAAAGAGACAGAAAAATGGGAGTTTTGAGCCCAAAATGGGGAAAGAGACAGAAAAATGGGAGTTTTGAGCCTAAAAATGGGGAAAGAGACAGAAAAATGGGAGTTTTGACCTCAAAAATGGGGAAAGAGACAGAAAAATGGGAGTTTTGAGCCCAAAATGGGGAAAGAGACAGAAAAATGGGAGTTTTGAGCCCAAAATGGGGAAAGAGACAGAAAAATGGGAGTTTTGAGCCCAAAAATGGGGAAAGAGACAGAAAAATGGGAGTTTTGAGCCCAAAATGGGGAAAGAGACAGAAAAATGGGAGTTTTGAGCCCAAAAATGGGGAAAGAGACAGAAAAATGGGAGTTTTGAGCCCAAAAATGGGGAAAGAGGCGCAGAAATCGGAGGTTTTGCCCCAAAATAGGAGGTTTGACCCCAAACTGGTGGTTTAGGCCCCAAAAAGGGGGTTTTGGGGGAGCCATGGGTCTGCCCCCCAACTTGTGGGGCAGGAGGGTTGGGACACCCCAAGCTCTTCAGGGAGGGATGAGGGGACTTGTGGGTCTGCCCCCCAACTTATGGGGCAGGGAAAGGGGGGGGGTTTCCCAGGCTTTTTTTTTTTTTTGGGGTGGGGGGGGGGGGATGAGGGGCAGTTGTGGGTCTGCCCCCCAAGTTGTGGGTCGCCCCCCAGGTGCGGGGGGGCGGTCGGCTGGTGACGGTGTCTCTGCGCCCCACGGGGATCTACGGGGAGGGCCACGCGCTCCTGGCCCAGTTCTCGCGGCGAGCCGTGGGGCGCTGGCTGCCCCGGACCCTCCCGCCCCACGCCGAGCACGCCCGCGTCTACGTCGGTGAGACCCACGGCCCGACCCACAGCGGGGAGCCTGACCCATGGCCTGACCCATAGCCTGACCCATGGCCCGACCCATGGCCTGACCCACAGCCTGACCCATAGAGGCCTCTTGGATCCATAGCCTGACCCATAGCCTGACCCATAGCCTGACCCATAGTGGGGACCCTGACCCATAGTCTGACCCATAGTGGCCACTAGGATCCGTAGCCTGACCCATAGAGGCCTCTCGGAGCCATAGTCTGACCCATAGTGGGGACCCTGACCCATAGCCTGACCCATAGCCTGAGCCATAGAGGCCTCTCGGAGCCATAGCCTGACCCATAGGGGCCCCTCCTGACCAGTAGTCTGACCCATAGTGGCCACTAGGATCCATAGCCTGACCCATAGACTGACCCATAGCCTGACCCATAGTGGGGACCCTGACCCATAGTCTGACCCATAGTGGCCACTAGGATCCATAGCCTGACCCATAGACTGACCCATAGCCTGACCCATAGTGGGGACCCTGACCCATAGCAGCCTCCCTGACCCATAGTGGCCACTAGGATCCATAGCCTGACCCATAGAGGCCTCCCTGACCCATAGTCTGACCCATAGTGGCCACTAGGATCTGTAGCCTGACCCATAGAGGCCTCTTGGATCCATAGCCTGACCCATAGTGGGGACCCTGACCCATAGTCTGACCCATAGTGGGGACCCTGACCCATAGCCTGACCCATAGCCTGACCCATAGCCTGAGCCATAGAGGCCTCTCGGAGCCATAGCCTGACCCATAGACTGACCCATAGCAGGGACCCTGACCCATAGCCTGACCCATAGTGGGGACCCTGACCCATAGCCTGACCCATAGTGGGGACCCTGACCCATAGCAGCCTCCCTGACCCATAGTCTGACCCATAGTGGCCACTAGGATCCATAGCCTGGCCCATAGAGACCTCCCTGACCCATAGCCTGACCCATAGACTGAGCCACAGCCTGAGCCATAGAGGCCTCTCGGAGCCATAGCCTGACCCATAGACTGACCCATAGCAGGGACCCTGACCCATAGCCTGACCCATAGTGGGGGCCCTGACCCATAGCGGTCTCCCTGACCCATAGTCTGACCTATAGTGGCCACTAGGATCCATAGGCTGACCCATAGAGGCCTCCCTGACCCATAGCCTGAGCCATAGCCTGAGCCATAGCGGGGACCCTGACCCATAGCAGAGACCCTGACCCATAGTCTGACCCATAGTGGGGACCCTGACCCATAGCAGAGACCCTGACCCATAGTCTGACCCATAGTGGGGACCCTGACCCATAGCCTGACCCATAGCCTGAGCCATAGAGGCCTCTCGGAGCCATAGCCTGACCCATAGCGGGGACCCTGACCCATAACCTGACTCATAGTGGGGACCCTGACCCACAACCTGACCCATAGCCTGACCCATAGTGGGGAGCCTGACCCATAGCGGCCTCCCTGACTCCTAGTGGCCACTAGGATCCATAGCCTGGCCCATAGAGGCCTCCCTGACCCATAGTCTGACCCATAGCCTGAGCCATAGAGGCCTCTTGGATCCATAGCCTGATCCATAGTGGGGACCCTGACCCATAGCATGACCCATAGCAGGACCCTGACCCATAGCTCGACCCATAGCAGGGCCACTGACCCATAGCCTGACCCATAGCAGGACCTTGACCCATAGCCTGACCCATAGCAGGGCCACTGACCCATAGTCTGACCCATAGAGGCCTCTTGGGGCCATGGCCTGACCCATAGTGGGGACCCTGACCCATAGCTTGACCCATAGGAGCCACTAGGATTCATATTCTGCCCCATAGAGGCCTCCCTGACCCATAGTCTGACCCATAGAGGGGACCCTGACCCATAGCCTGACCCATAACCCACCCCAGACCTCAATCCTCAGCCCCATAGTCCCTTCCTAGCCCCATAACCCACCCCCTCCCCCACTCCCCAGTCCCAAAACCCCCTCCCAGCCCCACATCTTACCCCATAACCCACTTCCCAGCCCCACATCCCACCCCAGACCTCAATCCCCAGCCCCACAACCCCCTCCCAGCCCCATAACTCACCCCATAACCCCCTCCCAGCCCCATAACCCACTCCAAACCTCAACCCTCAGCCCCTCAACCCCCTCCCAGCCCCACATCTTACCCCATAACCCACCTCCCAGCCCCACATCCCACCCCAGACCTCAACTCTCAGCCCCACAACCCCCTCCCAGCCCCATAACTCACCCCATAACCCCCTCCCAGCCCCATAACTCACCCCACAACCCCCTCCCAGCCCCATAACCCACCCCAGACCTCAACCCTCAGCCCCACAACCCCCTCCCAGCCCCATAACTCACCCCATAACCCACTCCCCAGCCCCATATCCCACCCCAGACCTCAACCCTCAGCCCCATAACCCCCTCCTAGCCCCATAACTCACCCCAGACCTCAATCCCCAGCCCCACAACCCCCTCCCAGCCCCATATCTTACCCCATAACCCCCTCCCAGCCCCATAACCCACTCCAAACCTCAACCCTCAGCCCCTCAACCCCCTCCCAGCCCCATAACTCACCCCATAACCCCCTCCCAGCCCCATAACCCACCCTGGACCTCAATCCTCAGCCCCACAACCCCCTCCCAGCCCCACATTTTACCCCACAACCCCCTCCCAGCCCCATAACCCACCCCAGACCTCAACCCTCAGCCCCACAACCCCCTCTCAGCCCCATAACTCACCCCATAACCCCCTCCCCAGCCCCACATCCCACCCCAGACCTCAACCCTCAGCCCCACAACCCCCTCCCAGCCCCATAACTCACCCCATAACCCCCTCCCAGCCCCATAACTCACCCCACAACCCCCTCCCAGCCCCATAACCCACCCCAGACCTCAACCCTCAGCCCCACAACCCCCTCCCAGCCCCATAACTCACCCCATAACCCCCTCCCAGCCCCATAACTCACCCCATAACCCACTCCCCAGCCCCACAACCCACCCCAAACCTCAACCCTCAGCCCCCCAACCCCCTCCCAGCCCCATAACTCACCCCATAACCCACCTCCCAGCCCCACATCCCACCCCAGACCTCAACTCTCAGCCCCACAACCCCCTCCCAGCCCCATAACTCACCCCATAACCCACTCCCAGCCCCATAACCCCCTCCTAGCCCCATAACTCACCCCACAACCCCCTCCCAGCCCCATAACTCACCCCATAACCCACCTCCCAGCCCCACATCCCACCCCAGACCTCAACCCTCAGCCCCACAACCCACTCCCCAGCCCCATAACCCACCCCAGACCTCAACCCCCAGCCCCCCAACCCCCTCCCAGCCCCACACCGTCCCCCTCTCCCCGACAGGCAACGTGGCCTGGATGCACATCCTGGCTTTTCGCGCCTCCCTCCTGTCCCCTCCTTCCGTCGGGGGCGACGTCTTCTTCTGCTACGACGCGTCCCCCTTCGCCTCCTACGAGGACTTCAACGTGAGGCTCCTGGAGCCCCTGGGGCTGCGGCTGTGGGGCCGGCGCCTGCCTCTCGCCCTCCTGACCCTCTCGGCCGCCCTCAACCGCCTCCTGCGCCGCCTCCTCCTGCCCCTGGGGGTCTCCTACGCCCCTCTCCTCAACCCCTACACCTTGGCCGTGGCCTCCACCCCCTTCAGCCTCAGCACCGACAAGGCCCAGAGGCGATTCGGCTACCGACCGAGGTTCTCGTGGGAGGAGGCGCGAGAACGGACTGGGCGGTGGCTGCGGGAGACGCGCACAGGGTGAGGGGGGAAAGGAAAGGGGGTTGGGAAACGAGTTCTTGGCGGCTTTCGGCTCCGATCCTCATCCCAAGCGGATTCCGGGTCGGGTTTGGGCTCTGAGGCTGCTTCTGAGCAGGGATCTGGGGCGGGTTTTGGTTGTAGCCCCTGATTCCAAATGGGATCCAGGGCGGGTTTTGGTTCTAGCCCCTGATTCCAAATGGGATCCAGGGCGGGTTTTGGTTCTAGCCCCTGATTCCAAATGGGATCCAGGGCGGGTTTTGGTTCTAGCCCCTGATTCCAAATGGGATCCGGGGCGGGTTTTGCTTCTAGCCCCTGATTCGAAGTGGGATCCGGGGCGGGTTTTGGTTCTAGCCCCTGATTCCAAATGGGATCCAGGGCGGGTTTTGGTTCGAGCCCCTGATTCCAAATGGGATCCAGGGCGGGTTTTGGTTCTAGCCCCTGATTCCAAATGGGATCCAGGGCGGGTTTTGGTTGTAGCCCCTGATTCCAAATGGGATCCAGGGCGGGTTTTGGTTGGAGCCCCTGATTCCAAATGGGATCCAGGGCGGGTTTTGGTTCTAGCCCCTGATTCCAAATGGGATCCGGGGCGGGTTTTGGTTGGAGCCCCTGATTCCAAATGGGATCCAGGGCGGGTTTTGGTTCTAGCCCCTGATTCCAAATGGGATCCAGGGCGGGTTTTGGTTGGAGCCCCTGATTCCAAATGGGATCCAGGGCGGGTTTTGGTTCTAGCCCCTGATTCCAAATGGGATCCGGGGCGGGTTTTGCTTCTAGCCCCTGATTCGAAGTGGGATCCGGGGCGGGTTTTGGTTCTAGCCCCTGATTCCAAATGGGATCCAGGGCGGGTTTTGGTTCTAGCCCCTGATTCCAAATGGGATCCGGGGCGGGTTTTGGTTCTAGCCCCTGATTCCAAATGGGATCCAGGGCGGGTTTTGGTTCTAGCCCCTGATTCCAAATGGGATCCAGGGCGGGTTTTGGATCTAGCCCCTGATTCCAAATGGGATCCGGGGCGGGTTTTGGTTCTAGTCCCTGATTCCAAATGGGATCCAGGGCGGGTTTTGGTTGTAGCCCCTGATTCCAAATGGGATCCAGGGCGGGTTTTGGTTCTAGCCCCTGATTCCAAATGGGATCCGGGGCGGGTTTTGCTTCTAGCCCCTGATTCCAAATGGGATCCAGGGCGGGTTTTGGTTCTAGCCCCTGATTCCAAATGGGATCCAGGGCGGGTTTTGCTTCTAGCCCCTGATTCCAAATGGGATCCAGGGCGGGTTTTGCTTCTAGCCCCTGATTCCAAATGGGATCCAGGGCGGGTTTTGGTTCTAGCCCCTGATTCCAAATGGGATCCAGGGCGGGTTTTGGTTCTAGCCCCTGATTCCAAATGGGATCCAGGGCGGGTTTTGCTTCTAGCCCCTGATTCCAAATGGGATCCAGGGCGGGTTTTGGTTCTAGCCCCTGATTCCAAATGGGATCCGGGGCGGGTTTTGGTTCTAGCCCCTGATTCCAAATGGGATCTGGGCCCGATTTGAGGTCTGATCCTGGTTCTAAGTGGATTCCAGGCCAGGATTTTGGCTCCCGTTCCAGTTCGGGATGGGATCCAGGTCGGATTTCGGCTCTAATCCTGGTCCTAAGGAGGACGTAGGACAGGTTTATGGCTCTAACCCTGATTCTGAGTTACATCCAGGCCAGATTTGAACTCTAATCCTGGTTCTAAGTGGATTCCAGGCCAGGATTTGGCTCCCACTCCAGTTCGGGATGGGATCCAGGATGGGTTTTAGCTCCAACCCCGATTCTAAGCAGGATCCAGGCCTGATTTTTGGGTCTAATCCTGGTTCTGAGTGGGATCCAGGCCAGACTTTAACTCTAATCCTGATTCTAAGTGGGTTCCAGGGCAGGATTTGGGTCTAACCCTGATTCTAAGCAGGATCTAGGCCTGATCTTGGGTCTAATCCTGGTTCTGAGTGGGATCCAGGCCAGGATTTGGCTCCCACTCCAGTTCAGGATTGGATCCAGGCCGCGTTTTCCTCCCCCAGGTCCTGATCCGGCTCCAGGTTTTCCACCTCCTTCCCATGTCTCCTCCCTCCTTTGCATCTGTTACAACCAATTAAAGGGACCTGACCCCCCCCTCCCCCCCCAACATGGCCGCCAGGGGCTGGCGCTCACACCAAGATGGCTGCCGGTGACCCAAGATGGCTGCCGGAGTTGCCAAGATGGCGGCCGGAAGCACAAACATGGCCGCTGCTCAGCCCAATATGGCTGCCTGCTCACTCAACATGGCTGCCGGGAAAACCAAGATGGCCGCCAGGGATAGAGCGAGTCATTGATCCAAGATGGCTGCCAAGGTGGCCCTAGTGGCAGCCATCTTGGCTTGGCGGCCATCTTGGAACAGAGACTTCGTAGCACTGAGCTGGCAGCCATCTTGGATGCAGCTGCCATCTTAAGTCCAGCAGCCATCTTGGAATTGGAAGCCATCTTGGATCTGGAAGCCATCTTGGAATTGGAAGCCATCTTGGATCTGGAAGTCATCTTGGATCTGGCAGCCATCTTGGATCTGGCAGCCATCTTGGATCTGGCAGCCATCTTGAATGTGGAAGCCATCTTGGATCTGCAGCCATGTTGAATCTGGCAGCCATCTTGGATCCGGAAGCCATCTTGGATCCAGAAGCCATCTTGGATCCGGAAGCCATCTTGGATCCAGAAGCCATCTTGGACCTGGACGCCATCATCTTGGATCTGGCAGCCATCTTGGATCTGGCAGCCATCTTGGATCTGGACGCCATCTTGGATCTGGACGCCATCTTGGATCTGGAGGCCATCTTGGATCTGGCAGCCATCTTGGATCTGGACGCCATCTTGGATCCGGAAGCCATCTTGGATCCAGAAGCCATCTTGAATCTGGACGCCATCTTGGATCTGGAAGCCATCTCGTATCTGGATGCCATCTTGGATCCAGACGCCATCTTGGATCCGGACGCCATCTTGGAATTGGAAGCCATCTTGGATCCAGAAGCCATCTTGGACCTGGACGCTATCTTGAATCTGGCAGCCATCTTGGATCTGGCAGCCATCTTGGATCCGGAAGCCATCTTGGATCTGGACGCCATCTTGGATCTGGATGCCATCTTGGAATTGGAAGCCATCTTGGATCTGGAAGCCATCTTGGACCTGGAAGCCATCTTGAATCTGGACGCCATCTTGGATCTGGCAGCCATCTTGGATCTGGCAGCCGTCTTGGATCTGGAAGCCATCTTGGATCTGGACGCCATCTTGGATCCGGAAGCCATCTTGGATCCAGAAGCCATCTTGGATCCAGAAGCCATCTTGGATCTGGCAGCCATCCTGACTCTGTCAGCCATCTTGGATTCCAGGCCCCTTTTCAACTTGGTGCCTCTAGAAGGCTCTGGGGCCTCAGAGCTGTGACTCTTTTCTCTTCAATAAACTTTCTTCTCTCCATCAGACAAAACGGCTGCTTTTCACCTGGCAAAGAGGTGAAAACAATGGTGGGAAAGGGAGGGGTGGGGAGGGGGCTCACGTGGTATGAGCAGTGGGCGGGGCCTGTGAGTTGTCTTTGAGCACGTGACCTCTCCTCCCTTTAAAAGGTGGGGAGGCGGGTCACGTGGTCCAAGCGGCGTGGGGCGGCTCCCTGCCTTTTTGATCACGTGATCCTGTCCCTTTAAACGCGGGGAAGGGGGCGTGTCCCTCCCCTTCAGTCACGTGATCCGCCCACCGCTTTGTAGGATCACGTGACCCCTCCCTCCCCCAGCATCGGTAAAGATGGGATCACGTGATCCCAGCCGCCGCTTTAAAGGCGCTTAAGGGGGGGGGGGGGGGGTGTGTGTGTGTCACGTGATTAACCTGACGAGCGAGTGAGGCGGGATTGAAACGGGAGGTCACGTGGCCCTTGCGGCGGCGGGAGGGGGCGTGTCCCCCTC
>JAUMJK010002936.1:0-16606 GCA_033558105.1 Coccyzus lansbergi
TGCCTCTATGAGGTCTGCCTCCCAGGCGTCTGCCTCTATGAGGTCTGCCTCTATGAGGTCTGCCTCTATGAGGTCTGCCTCCCAGGCGTCTGCCTCCAGGAGTCTGCCTCCCAGGCGTCTGCCTCTATGAGGTCTGCCTCTATGAGGTCTGCCTCCCAGGCGTCTGCCTCTATGAGGTCTGCCTCCCAGGCGTCTGCCTCTATGAGGTCTGCCTCCCAGGCGTCTGCCTCTATGAGGTCTGCCTCCCAGGCGTCTGCCTCTATGAGGTCTGCCTCCAGGCGTCTGCCTCTATGAGGTCTGCCTCTATGAGGTCTGCCTCTATGAGGTCTGCCTCCCAGGCGTCTGCCTCTATGAGGTCTGCCTCTGAGGTCTGCCTCTATGAGGTCTGCCTCTATGAGGTCTGCCTCCAGGCGTCTGCCTCCCAGGCGTCTGCCTCTATGAGGTCTGCCTCTATGAGGTCTGCCTCCCAGGCGTCTGCCTCTATGAGGTCTGCCTCCCAGGCGTCTGCCTCTATGAGGTCTGCCTCCCAGGCGTCTGCCTCTATGAGGTCTGCCTCCCAGGCGTCTGCCTCTATGAGGTCTGCCTCTATGAGGTCTGCCTCTATGAGGTCTGCCTCCCAGGCGTCTGCCTCTATGAGGTCTGCCTCTATGAGGTCTGCCTCCCAGGCGTCTGCCTCCCAGGCGTCTGCCTCTATGAGGTCTGCCTCCCAGGCGTCTGCCTCTATGAGGTCTGCCTCTATGAGGTCTGCTTCTATGAGGTCTGCCTCCCAGGCGTCTGCCTCTATGAGGTCTGCCTCCCAGGCGTCTGCCTCTATGAGGTCTGCCTCCCAGGCGTCTGCCTCTATGAGGTCTGCCTCTATGAGGTCTGCCTCTATGAGGTCTGCCTCCCAGGCGTCTGCCTCTATGAGGTCTGCCTCTATGAGGTCTGCCTCCCAGGCGTCTGCCTCTATGAGGTCTGCCTCCCAGGCGTCTGCCTCTATGAGGTCTGCCTCCCAGGCGTCTGCCTCTATGAGGTCTGCCTCCCAGGCGTCTGCCTCTATGAGGTCTGCCTCTATGAGGTCTGCCTCCCAGGCGTCTGCCTCCCAGGCGTCTGCCTCTATGAGGTCTGCCTCCCAGGCGTCTGCCTCTATGAGGTCTGCCTCCCAGGCGTCTGCCTCCAGGCGTCTGCCTCCCAGGCGTCTGCCTCTATGAGGTCTGCCTCCCAGGCGTCTGCCTCTATGAGGTCTGCCTCCCAGGCGTCTGCCTCTATGAGGTCTGCCTCCCAGGCGTCTGCCTCTATGAGGTCTGCCTCCCAGGCGTCTGCCTCTATGAGGTCTGCCTCCCAGGCGTCTGCCTCTATGAGGTCTGCCTCCCAGGCGTCTGCCTCTATGAGGTCTGCCTCCCAGGCGTCTGCCTCTATGAGGTCTGCCTCTATGAGGTCTGCCTCCCAGGCGTCTGCCTCCCAGGCGTCTGCCTCCCAGGCGTCTGCCTCCCAGGCGTCTGCCTCTATGAGGTCTGCCTCTATGAGGTCTGCCTCCCAGGCGTCTGCCTCTATGAGGTCTGCCTCCCAGGCGTCTGCCTCCCAGGCGTCTGCCTCCCAGGCGTCTGCCTCTATGAGGTCTGCCTCCCAGGCGTCTGCCTCTATGAGGTCTGCCTCCAGGCGTCTGCCTCTATGAGGTCTGCCTCCCAGGCGTCTGCCTCTATGAGGTCTGCCTCCCAGGCGTCTGCCTCTATGAGGTCTGCCTCCCAGGCGTCTGCCTCTATGAGGTCTGCCTCCCAGGCGTCTGCCTCTATGAGGTCTGCCTCTATGAGGTCTGTCTCCCAGGCGTCTGCCTCCAGGCGTCTGCCTCCCAGGCGTCTGCCTCTATGAGGTCTGCCTCTATGAGGTCTGCCTCCAGGCGTCTGCCTCTATGAGGTCTGCCTCTATGAGGTCTGCCTCCCAGGCGTCTGCCTCTATGAGGTCTGCCTCTATGAGGTCTGCCTCCCAGGCGTCTGCCTCCCAGGCGTCTGCCTCCCAGGCGTCTGCCTCTATGAGGTCTGCCTCCCAGGGTCTGCCTCTATGAGGTCTGCCTCCCAGGCGTCTGCCTCTATGAGGTCTGCCTCCCAGGCGTCTGCCTCTATGAGGTCTGCCTCTATGAGGTCTGCCTCTATGAGGTCTGCCTCCCAGGCGTCTGCCTCCCAGGCGTCTGCCTCTATGAGGTCTGCCTCTATGAGGTCTGCCTCTATGAGGTCTGCCTCCCAGGCGTCTGCCTCTATGAGGTCTGCCTCCCAGGCGTCTGCCTCTATGAGGTCTGCCTCCCAGGCGTCTGCCTCTATGAGGTCTGCCTCTATGAGGTCTGCCTCCCAGGCGTCTGCCTCTATGAGGTCTGCCTCCCAGGCGTCTGCCTCTATGAGGTCTGCCTCTATGAGGTCTGCCTCCCAGGCGTCTGCCTCTATGAGGTCTGCCTCCCAGGCGTCTGCCTCCCAGGCGTCTGCCTCTATGAGGTCTGCCTCCCAGGCGTCTGCCTCTATGAGGTCTGCCTCCCAGGCGTCTGCCTCCAGGCGTCTGCCTCTATGAGGTCTGCCTCCCAGGCGTCTGCCTCTATGAGGTCTGCCTCTATGAGGTCTGCCTCCCAGGAGTCTGCCTCTATGAGGTCTGCCTCCCAGGCGTCTGCCTCTATGAGGTCTGCCTCCCAGGCGTCTGCCTCTATGAGGTCTGCCTCCCAGGCGTCTGCCTCTATGAGGTCTGCCTCTATGAGGTCTGCCTCCCAGGCGTCTGCCTCTATGAGGTCTGCCTCCCAGGCGTCTGCCTCTATGAGGTCTGCCTCCCAGGCGTCTGCCTCTATGAGGTCTGCCTCTATGAGGTCTGCCTCTATGAGGTCTGCCTCCCAGGCGTCTGCCTCTATGAGGTCTGCCTCCCAGGCGTCTGCCTCTATGAGGTCTGCCTCCCAGGCGTCTGCCTCTATGAGGTCTGCCTCTATGAGGTCTGCCTCTATGAGGTCTGCCTCCCAGGCGTCTGCCTCTATGAGGTCTGCCTCCCAGGCGTCTGCCTCTATGAGGTCTGCCTCCCAGGCGTCTGCCTCTATGAGGTCTGCCTCCCAGGCGTCTGCCTCTATGAGGTCTGCCTCCCAGGCGTCTGCCTCTATGAGGTCTGCCTCCCAGGCGTCTGCCTCTATGAGGTCTGCCTCTATGAGGTCTGCCTCTATGAGGTCTGCCTCCCAGGCGTCTGCCTCTATGAGGTCTGCCTCTATGAGGTCTGCCTCCCAGGCGTCTGCCTCTATGAGGTCTGCCTCTATGAGGTCTGCCTCTATGAGGTCTGCCTCCCAGGCGTCTGCCTCCCAGGCGTCTGCCTCCCAGGCGTCTGCCTCTATGAGGTCTGCCTCTATGAGGTCTGCCTCTATGAGGTCTGCCTCCCAGGCGTCTGCCTCTATGAGGTCTGCCTCCCAGGCGTCTGCCTCTATGAGGTCTGCCTCTATGAGGTCTGCCTCTATGAGGTCTGCCTCCCAGGCGTCTGCCTCTATGAGGTCTGCCTCCCAGGCGTCTGCCTCTATGAGGTCTGCCTCCCAGGCGTCTGCCTCTATGAGGTCTGCCTCCCAGGCGTCTGCCTCCCAGGCGTCTGCCTCTATGAGGTCTGCCTCTATGAGGTCTGCCTCTATGAGGTCTGCCTCCCAGGCGTCTGCCTCTATGAGGTCTGCCTCCCAGGCGTCTGCCTCTATGAGGTCTGCCTCCCAGGCGTCTGCCTCTATGAGGTCTGCCTCCCAGGCGTCTGCCTCTATGAGGTCTGCCTCCCAGGCGTCTGCCTCTATGAGGTCTGCCTCCCAGGCGTCTGCCTCTATGAGGTCTGCCTCTATGAGGTCTGCCTCTATGAGGTCTGCCTCCCAGGCGTCTGCCTCTATGAGGTCTGCCTCCCAGGCGTCTGCCTCTATGAGGTCTGCCTCCCAGGCGTCTGCCTCTATGAGGTCTGCCTCTATGAGGTCTGCCTCTATGAGGTCTGCCTCCCAGGCGTCTGCCTCTATGAGGTCTGCCTCCCAGGCGTCTGCCTCTATGAGGTCTGCCTCTATGAGGTCTGCCTCTATGAGGTCTGCCTCCCAGGCGTCTGCCTCTATGAGGTCTGCCTCCCAGGCGTCTGCCTCTATGAGGTCTGCCTCCCAGGCGTCTGCCTCTATGAGGTCTGCCTCTATGAGGTCTGCCTCCCAGGCGTCTGCCTCCCAGGCGTCTGCCTCTATGAGGTCTGCCTCCCAGGCGTCTGCCTCTATGAGGTCTGCCTCCCAGGCGTCTGCCTCTATGAGGTCTGCCTCTATGAGGTCTGCCTCTATGAGGTCTGCCTCCCAGGCGTCTGCCTCTATGAGGTCTGCCTCCCAGGCGTCTGCCTCTATGAGGTCTGCCTCTATGAGGTCTGCCTCCCAGGCGTCTGCCTCCAGGCGTCTGCCTCCCAGGCGTCTGCCTCTATGAGGTCTGCCTCTATGAGGTCTGCCTCTATGAGGTCTGCCTCCCAGGCGTCTGCCTCTATGAGGTCTGCCTCCCAGGCGTCTGCCTCTATGAGGTCTGCCTCTATGAGGTCTGCCTCCCAGGCGTCTGCCTCTATGAGGTCTGCCTCCCAGGCGTCTGCCTCTATGAGGTCTGCCTCTATGAGGTCTGCCTCCCAGGCGTCTGCCTCTATGAGGTCTGCCTCCCAGGCGTCTGCCTCCCAGGCGTCTGCCTCTATGAGGTCTGCCTCCCAGGCGTCTGCCTCTATGAGGTCTGCCTCCCAGGCGTCTGCCTCTATGAGGTCTGCCTCCCAGGCGTCTGCCTCTATGAGGTCTGCCTCCCAGGCGTCTGCCTCTATGAGGTCTGCCTCCCAGGCGTCTGCCTCTATGAGGTCTGCCTCTATGAGGTCTGCCTCCCAGGCGTCTGCCTCCCAGGCGTCTGCCTCCCAGGCGTCTGCCTCTATGAGGTCTGCCTCTATGAGGTCTGCCTCTATGAGGTCTGCCTCCCAGGCGTCTGCCTCTATGAGGTCTGCCTCCCAGGCGTCTGCCTCTATGAGGTCTGCCTCCCAGGCGTCTGCCTCTATGAGGTCTGCCTCTATGAGGTCTGCCTCCCAGGCGTCTGCCTCTATGAGGTCTGCCTCCCAGGCGTCTGCCTCTATGAGGTCTGCCTCTATGAGGTCTGCCTCTATGAGGTCTGCCTCCCAGGCGTCTGCCTCCCAGGCGTCTGCCTCCCAGGCGTCTGCCTCTATGAGGTCTGCCTCTATGAGGTCTGCCTCTATGAGGTCTGCCTCCCAGGCGTCTGCCTCTATGAGGTCTGCCTCCCAGGCGTCTGCCTCTATGAGGTCTGCCTCCCAGGCGTCTGCCTCTATGAGGTCTGCCTCTATGAGGTCTGCCTCCCAGGCGTCTGCCTCTATGAGGTCTGCCTCCCAGGCGTCTGCCTCTATGAGGTCTGCCTCTATGAGGTCTGCCTCCCAGGCGTCTGCCTCTATGAGGTCTGCCTCCCAGGCGTCTGCCTCCCAGGCGTCTGCCTCTATGAGGTCTGCCTCCCAGGCGTCTGCCTCTATGAGGTCTGCCTCCCAGGCGTCTGCCTCTATGAGGTCTGCCTCCCAGGCGTCTGCCTCCCAGGCGTCTGCCTCTATGAGGTCTGCCTCCCAGGCGTCTGCCTCTATGAGGTCTGCCTCTATGAGGTCTGCCTCCCAGGCGTCTGCCTCTATGAGGTCTGCCTCCCAGGCGTCTGCCTCTATGAGGTCTGCCTCTATGAGGTCTGCCTCTATGAGGTCTGCCTCTATGAGGTCTGCCTCCCAGGCGTCTGCCTCTATGAGGTCTGCCTCTATGAGGTCTGCCTCTATGAGGTCTGCCTCCCAGGCGTCTGCCTCCCAGGCGTCTGCCTCCCAGGCGTCTGCCTCCCAGGCGTCTGCCTCTATGAGGTCTGCCTCTATGAGGTCTGCCTCTATGAGGTCTGCCTCCCAGGCGTCTGCCTCTATGAGGTCTGCCTCCCAGGCGTCTGCCTCTATGAGGTCTGCCTCCCAGGCGTCTGCCTCTATGAGGTCTGCCTCTATGAGGTCTGCCTCCCAGGCGTCTGCCTCTATGAGGTCTGCCTCTATGAGGTCTGCCTCCCAGGCGTCTGCCTCTATGAGGTCTGCCTCTATGAGGTCTGCCTCTATGAGGTCTGCCTCCCAGGCGTCTGCCTCCCAGGCGTCTGCCTCTATGAGGTCTGCCTCTATGAGGTCTGCCTCTATGAGGTCTGCCTCCCAGGCGTCTGCCTCTATGAGGTCTGCCTCCCAGGCGTCTGCCTCTATGAGGTCTGCCTCCCAGGCGTCTGCCTCTATGAGGTCTGCCTCCCAGGCGTCTGCCTCTATGAGGTCTGCCTCTATGAGGTCTGCCTCTATGAGGTCTGCCTCCCAGGCGTCTGCCTCCCAGGCGTCTGCCTCCCAGGCGTCTGCCTCTATGAGGTCTGCCTCTATGAGGTCTGCCTCTATGAGGTCTGCCTCCCAGGCGTCTGCCTCTATGAGGTCTGCCTCTATGAGGTCTGCCTCCCAGGCGTCTGCCTCTATGAGGTCTGCCTCCCAGGCGTCTGCCTCTATGAGGTCTGCCTCCCAGGCGTCTGCCTCTATGAGGTCTGCCTCTACGAGGTCTGCCTCTACGAGGTCTGCCTCTACGAGGTCTGCCTCTATGAGGTCTGCCTCTACGAGGTCTGCCTCCTAGGCGTCTGCCTCTATGAGGTCTGCCTCCCAGGCGTCTGCCTCTATGAGGTCTGCCTCCCAGGCGTCTGCCTCTATGAGGTCTGCCTCTATGAGGTCTGCCTCCCAGGCGTCTGCCTCTATGAGGTCTGCCTCCCAGGCGTCTGCCTCTATGAGGTCTGCCTCCCAGGCGTCTGCCTCTATGAGGTCTGCCTCTATGAGGTCTGCCTCCCAGGCGTCTGCCTCTATGAGGTCTGCCTCCCAGGCGTCTGCCTCTATGAGGTCTGCCTCCCAGGCGTCTGCCTCTATGAGGTCTGCCTCCCAGGCGTCTGCCTCTATGAGGTCTGCCTCCCAGGCGTCTGCCTCTATGAGGTCTGCCTCCCAGGCGTCTGCCTCTATGAGGTCTGCCTCCCAGGCGTCTGCCTCTATGAGGTCTGCCTCCCAGGCGTCTGCCTCTATGAGGTCTGCCTCTATGAGGTCTGCCTCCCAGGCGTCTGCCTCTATGAGGTCTGCCTCCCAGGCGTCTGCCTCTATGAGGTCTGCCTCTATGAGGTCTGCCTCTATGAGGTCTGCCTCCCAGGCGTCTGCCTCTATGAGGTCTGCCTCCCAGGCGTCTGCCTCTATGAGGTCTGCCTCCCAGGCGTCTGCCTCTATGAGGTCTGCCTCCCAGGCGTCTGCCTCTATGAGGTCTGCCTCCCAGGCGTCTGCCTCTATGAGGTCTGCCTCCCAGGCGTCTGCCTCTATGAGGTCTGCCTCCCAGGCGTCTGCCTCTATGAGGTCTGCCTCCCAGGCGTCTGCCTCTATGAGGTCTGCCTCCCAGGCGTCTGCCTCTATGAGGTCTGCCTCCCAGGCGTCTGCCTCATAGAGGCCTGCCTCCCAGGCGTCTGCCTCATAGAGGCCTGCCTCCCAGGCGTCTGCCTCATAGAGGCCTGCCTCCCAGGCGTCTGCCTCATAGAGGCCTGCCTCCCAGGCGTCTGCCTCATAGAGGCCTGCCTCCCAGGCGTCTGCCTCTATGAGGCCTGCCTCCCAGGCGTCTGCCTCTATGAGGCCTGCCTCCCAGGCGTCTGCCTCATAGAGGCCTGCCTCCCAGGCGTCTGCCTCATAGAGGGCCTGCCTCCCAGGCGTCTGCCTCATAGAGGCCTGCCTCCCAGGCGTCTGCCTCTATGAGGCCTGCCTCCCAGGCGTCTGCCTCTATGAGGTCTGCCTCCCAGGCGTCTGCCTCTATGAGGTCTGCCTCCCAGGCGTCTGCCTCCCAGGCGTCTGCCTCTATGAGGTCTGCCTCCCAGGCGTCTGCCTCTATGAGGTCTGCCTCCCAGGCGTCTGCCTCTATGAGGTCTGCCTCCCAGGCGTCTGCCTCTATGAGGTCTGCCTCCCAGGCGTCTGCCTCTATGAGGTCTGCCTCCCAGGCGTCTGCCTCTATGAGGTCTGCCTCCCAGGCGTCTGCCTCTATGAGGTCTGCCTCCCAGGCGTCTGCCTCTATGAGGTCTGCCTCCCAGGCGTCTGCCTCTATGAGGTCTGCCTCCCAGGCGTCTGCCTCTATGAGGTCTGCCTCTATGAGGTCTGCCTCTATGAGGTCTGCCTCCCAGGCGTCTGCCTCTATGAGGTCTGCCTCCCAGGCGTCTGCCTCTATGAGGTCTGCCTCCCAGGCGTCTGCCTCTATGAGGTCTGCCTCTATGAGGTCTGCCTCTATGAGGTCTGCCTCCCAGGCGTCTGCCTCTATGAGGTCTGCCTCCCAGGCGTCTGCCTCTATGAGGTCTGCCTCCCAGGCGTCTGCCTCTATGAGGTCTGCCTCCCAGGCGTCTGCCTCTATGAGGTCTGCCTCCCAGGCGTCTGCCTCTATGAGGTCTGCCTCTATGAGGTCTGCCTCTATGAGGTCTGCCTCCCAGGCGTCTGCCTCTATGAGGTCTGCCTCCCAGGCGTCTGCCTCTATGAGGTCTGCCTCCCAGGCGTCTGCCTCTATGAGGTCTGCCTCTATGAGGTCTGCCTCCCAGGCGTCTGCCTCTATGAGGTCTGCCTCTATGAGGTCTGCCTCTATGAGGTCTGCCTCCCAGGCGTCTGCCTCTATGAGGTCTGCCTCCCAGGCGTCTGCCTCTATGAGGTCTGCCTCCCAGGCGTCTGCCTCTATGAGGTCTGCCTCTATGAGGTCTGCCTCCCAGGCGTCTGCCTCCCAGGCGTCTGCCTCTATGAGGTCTGCCTCCCAGGCGTCTGCCTCTATGAGGTCTGCCTCCCAGGCGTCTGCCTCTATGAGGTCTGCCTCTATGAGGTCTGCCTCTATGAGGTCTGCCTCCCAGGCGTCTGCCTCTATGAGGTCTGCCTCCCAGGCGTCTGCCTCTATGAGGTCTGCCTCTATGAGGTCTGCCTCCCAGGCGTCTGCCTCTATGAGGTCTGCCTCCCAGGCGTCTGCCTCTATGAGGTCTGCCTCTATGAGGTCTGCCTCCCAGGCGTCTGCCTCTATGAGGTCTGCCTCCCAGGCGTCTGCCTCCCAGGCGTCTGCCTCTATGAGGTCTGCCTCCCAGGCGTCTGCCTCTATGAGGTCTGCCTCCCAGGCGTCTGCCTCTATGAGGTCTGCCTCCCAGGCGTCTGCCTCTATGAGGTCTGCCTCCCAGGCGTCTGCCTCTATGAGGTCTGCCTCCCAGGCGTCTGCCTCTATGAGGTCTGCCTCTATGAGGTCTGCCTCCCAGGCGTCTGCCTCCCAGGCGTCTGCCTCCCAGGCGTCTGCCTCCCAGGCGTCTGCCTCTATGAGGTCTGCCTCTATGAGGTCTGCCTCTATGAGGTCTGCCTCCCAGGCGTCTGCCTCTATGAGGTCTGCCTCCCAGGCGTCTGCCTCTATGAGGTCTGCCTCCCAGGCGTCTGCCTCTATGAGGTCTGCCTCTATGAGGTCTGCCTCTATGAGGTCTGCCTCCCAGGCGTCTGCCTCTATGAGGTCTGCCTCCCAGGCGTCTGCCTCTATGAGGTCTGCCTCTATGAGGTCTGCCTCTATGAGGTCTGCCTCCCAGGCGTCTGCCTCCAGGCGTCTGCCTCCCAGGCGTCTGCCTCTATGAGGTCTGCCTCTATGAGGTCTGCCTCTATGAGGTCTGCCTCCCAGGCGTCTGCCTCTATGAGGTCTGCCTCCCAGGCGTCTGCCTCTATGAGGTCTGCCTCCCAGGCGTCTGCCTCTATGAGGTCTGCCTCTATGAGGTCTGCCTCCCAGGCGTCTGCCTCTATGAGGTCTGCCTCCCAGGCGTCTGCCTCTATGAGGTCTGCCTCTATGAGGTCTGCCTCCCAGGCGTCTGCCTCTATGAGGTCTGCCTCCCAGGCGTCTGCCTCCCAGGCGTCTGCCTCTATGAGGTCTGCCTCCCAGGCGTCTGCCTCTATGAGGTCTGCCTCCCAGGCGTCTGCCTCTATGAGGTCTGCCTCCCAGGCGTCTGCCTCCCAGGCGTCTGCCTCTATGAGGTCTGCCTCCCAGGCGTCTGCCTCTATGAGGTCTGCCTCTATGAGGTCTGCCTCCCAGGCGTCTGCCTCTATGAGGTCTGCCTCCCAGGCGTCTGCCTCTATGAGGTCTGCCTCTATGAGGTCTGCCTCTATGAGGTCTGCCTCCCAGGCGTCTGCCTCTATGAGGTCTGCCTCTATGAGGTCTGCCTCTATGAGGTCTGCCTCCCAGGCGTCTGCCCCTATGAGGTCTGCCTCTATGAGGTCTGCCTCCCAGGCGTCTGCCTCCCAGGCGTCTGCCTCCCAGGCGTCTGCCTCCCAGGCGTCTGCCTCTATGAGGTCTGCCTCTATGAGGTCTGCCTCTATGAGGTCTGCCTCCCAGGCGTCTGCCTCTATGAGGTCTGCCTCCCAGGCGTCTGCCTCTATGAGGTCTGCCTCCCAGGCGTCTGCCTCTATGAGGTCTGCCTCTATGAGGTCTGCCTCCCAGGCGTCTGCCTCTATGAGGTCTGCCTCTATGAGGTCTGCCTCCCAGGCGTCTGCCTCTATGAGGTCTGCCTCTATGAGGTCTGCCTCTATGAGGTCTGCCTCCCAGGCGTCTGCCTCCCAGGCGTCTGCCTCTATGAGGTCTGCCTCTATGAGGTCTGCCTCTATGAGGTCTGCCTCCCAGGCGTCTGCCTCTATGAGGTCTGCCTCCCAGGCGTCTGCCTCTATGAGGTCTGCCTCCCAGGCGTCTGCCTCTATGAGGTCTGCCTCCCAGGCGTCTGCCTCTATGAGGTCTGCCTCTATGAGGTCTGCCTCTATGAGGTCTGCCTCCCAGGCGTCTGCCTCCAGGCGTCTGCCTCCCAGGCGTCTGCCTCTATGAGGTCTGCCTCTATGAGGTCTGCCTCTATGAGGTCTGCCTCCCAGGCGTCTGCCTCTATGAGGTCTGCCTCTATGAGGTCTGCCTCCCAGGCGTCTGCCTCTATGAGGTCTGCCTCCCAGGCGTCTGCCTCTATGAGGTCTGCCTCCCAGGCGTCTGCCTCTATGAGGTCTGCCTCTACGAGGTCTGCCTCTACGAGGTCTGCCTCTACGAGGTCTGCCTCTATGAGGTCTGCCTCTACGAGGTCTGCCTCCCAGGCGTCTGCCTCTATGAGGTCTGCCTCCCAGGCGTCTGCCTCTATGAGGTCTGCCTCCCAGGCGTCTGCCTCTATGAGGTCTGCCTCTATGAGGTCTGCCTCCCAGGCGTCTGCCTCTATGAGGTCTGCCTCCCAGGCGTCTGCCTCTATGAGGTCTGCCTCCCAGGCGTCTGCCTCTATGAGGTCTGCCTCTATGAGGTCTGCCTCCCAGGCGTCTGCCTCTATGAGGTCTGCCTCCCAGGCGTCTGCCTCTATGAGGTCTGCCTCCCAGGCGTCTGCCTCTATGAGGTCTGCCTCCCAGGCGTCTGCCTCTATGAGGTCTGCCTCCCAGGCGTCTGCCTCTATGAGGTCTGCCTCCCAGGCGTCTGCCTCTATGAGGTCTGCCTCCCAGGCGTCTGCCTCTATGAGGTCTGCCTCCCAGGCGTCTGCCTCTATGAGGTCTGCCTCTATGAGGTCTGCCTCCCAGGCGTCTGCCTCTATGAGGTCTGCCTCCCAGGCGTCTGCCTCTATGAGGTCTGCCTCTATGAGGTCTGCCTCTATGAGGTCTGCCTCCCAGGCGTCTGCCTCTATGAGGTCTGCCTCCCAGGCGTCTGCCTCTATGAGGTCTGCCTCCCAGGCGTCTGCCTCTATGAGGTCTGCCTCCCAGGCGTCTGCCTCTATGAGGTCTGCCTCCCAGGCGTCTGCCTCTATGAGGTCTGCCTCCCAGGCGTCTGCCTCTATGAGGTCTGCCTCCCAGGCGTCTGCCTCTATGAGGTCTGCCTCCCAGGCGTCTGCCTCTATGAGGTCTGCCTCCCAGGCGTCTGCCTCTATGAGGCCTGCCTCCCAGGCGTCTGCCTCTATAGAGGCCTGCCTCCCAGGCGTCTGCCTCATAGAGGCCTGCCTCCCAGGCGTCTGCCTCATAGAGGCCTGCCTCCCAGGCGTCTGCCTCTATGAGGCCTGCCTCCCAGGCGTCTGCCTCTATGAGGTCCTGCCTCCCAGGCGTCTGCCTCTATGAGGCCTGCCTCCCAGGCGTCTGCCTCTATAGAGGCCTGCCTCCCAGGCGTCTGCCTCTATAGAGGTCCTGCCTCCCAGGCGTCTGCCTCTATGAGGCCTGCCTCCCAGGCGTCTGCCTCTATGAGGCCTGCCTCCCAGGCGTCTGCCTCTATGAGGTCCTGCCTCCCAGGCGTCTGCCTCTATGAGGTCTGCCTCCCAGGCGTCTGCCTCTATGAGGTCTGCCTCCCAGGCGTCTGCCTCCAGGCGTCTGCCTCTATGAGGTCTGCCTCCCAGGCGTCTGCCTCTATGAGGTCTGCCTCCCAGGCGTCTGCCTCTATGAGGTCTGCCTCCCAGGCGTCTGCCTCTATGAGGTCTGCCTCCCAGGCGTCTGCCTCTATGAGGTCTGCCTCCCAGGCGTCTGCCTCTATGAGGTCTGCCTCCCAGGCGTCTGCCTCTATGAGGTCTGCCTCCCAGGCGTCTGCCTCTATGAGGTCTGCCTCCCAGGCGTCTGCCTCTATGAGGTCTGCCTCCCAGGCGTCTGCCTCTATGAGGTCTGCCTCTATGAGGTCTGCCTCTATGAGGTCTGCCTCCCAGGCGTCTGCCTCTATGAGGTCTGCCTCCCAGGCGTCTGCCTCTATGAGGTCTGCCTCCCAGGCGTCTGCCTCTATGAGGTCTGCCTCCCAGGCGTCTGCCTCTATGAGGTCTGCCTCTATGAGGTCTGCCTCTATGAGGTCTGCCTCCCAGGCGTCTGCCTCTATGAGGTCTGCCTCCCAGGCGTCTGCCTCTATGAGGTCTGCCTCCCAGGCGTCTGCCTCTATGAGGTCTGCCTCCCAGGCGTCTGCCTCTATGAGGTCTGCCTCCCAGGCGTCTGCCTCTATGAGGTCTGCCTCCCAGGCGTCTGCCTCTATGAGGTCTGCCTCCCAGGCGTCTGCCTCTATGAGGTCTGCCTCCCAGGCGTCTGCCTCTATGAGGTCTGCCTCTATGAGGTCTGCCTCCCAGGCGTCTGCCTCTATGAGGTCTGCCTCCCAGGCGTCTGCCTCTATGAGGTCTGCCTCCCAGGCGTCTGCCTCTATGAGGTCTGCCTCTATGAGGTCTGCCTCCCAGGCGTCTGCCTCTATGAGGTCTGCCTCTATGAGGTCTGCCTCCCAGGCGTCTGCCTCTATGAGGTCTGCCTCTATGAGGTCTGCCTCCCAGGCGTCTGCCTCTATGAGGTCTGCCTCTATGAGGTCTGCCTCTATGAGGTCTGCCTCCCAGGCGTCTGCCTCTATGAGGTCTGCCTCTATGAGGTCTGCCTCTATGAGGTCTGCCTCCCAGGCGTCTGCCTCTATGAGGTCTGCCTCCCAGGCGTCTGCCTCTATGAGGTCTGCCTCCCAGGCGTCTGCCTCTATGAGGTCTGCCTCTATGAGGTCTGCCTCTATGAGGTCTGCCTCCCAGGCGTCTGCCTCTATGAGGTCTGCCTCTATGAGGTCTGCCTCCAGGCGTCTGCCTCCCAGGCGTCTGCCTCTATGAGGTCTGCCTCTATGAGGTCTGCCTCTATGAGGTCTGCCTCCCAGGCGTCTGCCTCTATGAGGTCTGCCTCTATGAGGTCTGCCTCTATGAGGTCTGCCTCCCAGGCGTCTGCCTCTATGAGGTCTGCCTCTATGAGGTCTGCCTCCCAGGCGTCTGCCTCTATGAGGTCTGCCTCTATGAGGTCTGCCTCCCAGGCGTCTGCCTCTATGAGGTCTGCCTCTATGAGGTCTGCCTCTATGAGGTCTGCCTCCCAGGCGTCTGCCTCTATGAGGTCTGCCTCCCAGGCGTCTGCCTCTATGAGGTCTGCCTCTATGAGGTCTGCCTCTATGAGGTCTGCCTCCCAGGCGTCTGCCTCTATGAGGTCTGCCTCTATGAGGTCTGCCTCCCAGGCGTCTGCCTCTATGAGGTCTGCCTCTATGAGGTCTGCCTCCCAGGCGTCTGCCTCTATGAGGTCTGCCTCTATGAGGTCTGCCTCCCAGGCGTCTGCCTCTATGAGGTCTGCCTCCCAGGAGTCTGCCTCTATGAGGTCTGCCTCCCAGGCGTCTGCCTCTATGAGGTCTGCCTCTATGAGGTCTGCCTCTATGAGGTCTGCCTCCCAGGCGTCTGCCTCTATGAGGTCTGCCTCCCAGGCGTCTGCCTCTATGAGGTCTGCCTCTATGAGGTCTGCCTCTATGAGGTCTGCCTCCCAGGCGTCTGCCTCTATGAGGTCTGCCTCTATGAGGTCTGCCTCCCAGGCGTCTGCCTCTATGAGGTCTGCCTCTATGAGGTCTGCCTCTATGAGGTCTGCCTCCCAGGCGTCTGCCTCTATGAGGTCTGCCTCTATGAGGTCTGCCTCTATGAGGTCTGCCTCCCAGGCGTCTGCCTCTATGAGGTCTGCCTCTATGAGGTCTGCCTCTATGAGGTCTGCCTCCCAGGCGTCTGCCTCTATGAGGTCTGCCTCTATGAGGTCTGCCTCTATGAGGTCTGCCTCCCAGGCGTCTGCCTCTATGAGGTCTGCCTCTATGAGGTCTGCCTCCCAGGCGTCTGCCTCTATGAGGTCTGCCTCTATGAGGTCTGCCTCCCAGGCGTCTGCCTCTATGAGGTCTGCCTCTATGAGGTCTGCCTCCCAGGCGTCTGCCTCTATGAGGTCTGCCTCTATGAGGTCTGCCTCTATGAGGTCTGCCTCCCAGGCGTCTGCCTCTATGAGGTCTGCCTCTATGAGGTCTGCCTCCCAGGCGTCTGCCTCTATGAGGTCTGCCTCTCATGAGGTCTGCCTCTATGAGGTCTGCCTCCCAGGCGTCTGCCTCTATGAGGTCTGCCTCTATGAGGTCTGCCTCTATGAGGTCTGCCTCCCAGGCGTCTGCCTCTATGAGGTCTGCCTCTATGAGGTCTGCCTCTATGAGGTCTGCCTCCCAGGCGTCTGCCTCTATGAGGTCTGCCTCTATGAGGTCTGCCTCCCAGGCGTCTGCCTCTATGAGGTCTGCCTCTATGAGGTCTGCCTCCCAGGCGTCTGCCTCTATGAGGTCTGCCTCTATGAGGTCTGCCTCCCAGGCGTCTGCCTCTATGAGGTCTGCCTCTATGAGGTCTGCCTCCCAGGCGTCTGCCTCTATGAGGTCTGCCTCCAGGAGGTCTGCCTCTATGAGGTCTGCCTCCCAGGCGTCTGCCTCTATGAGGTCTGCCTCCCAGGCGTCTGCCTCTATGAGGTCTGCCTCCCAGGCGTCTGCCTCTATGAGGTCTGCCTCTATGAGGTCTGCCTCTATGAGGTCTGCCTCCCAGGCGTCTGCCTCTATGAGGTCTGCCTCTATGAGGTCTGCCTCATGAGGTCTGCCTCCCAGGCGTCTGCCTCTATGAGGTCTGCCTCCTATGAGGTCTGCCTCTATGAGGTCTGCCTCCCAGGCGTCTGCCTCTATGAGGTCTGCCTCCAGGCGTCTGCCTCTATGAGGTCTGCCTCCCAGGCGTCTGCCTCTATGAGGTCTGCCTCTATGAGGTCTGCCTCCCAGGCGTCTGCCTCTATGAGGTCTGCCTCTATGAGGTCTGCCTCCCAGGCGTCTGCCTCTATGAGGTCTGCCTCCCAGGCGTCTGCCTCTATGAGGTCTGCCTCCCAGGCGTCTGCCTCTATGAGGTCTGCCTCCCAGGCGTCTGCCTCTATGAGGTCTGCCTCTATGAGGTCTGCCTCCCAGGCGTCTGCCTCTATGAGGTCTGCCTCCCAGGCGTCTGCCTCTATGAGGTCTGCCTCCCAGGCGTCTGCCTCTATGAGGTCTGCCTCCCAGGCGTCTGCCTCTATGAGGTCTGCCTCTATGAGGTCTGCCTCTATGAGGTCTGCCTCCCAGGCGTCTGCCTCTATGAGGTCTGCCTCCCAGGCGTCTGCCTCTATGAGGTCTGCCTCCCAGGCGTCTGCCTCTATGAGGTCTGCCTCCCAGGCGTCTGCCTCTATGAGGTCTGCCTCCCAGGCGTCTGCCTCTATGAGGTCTGCCTCTATGAGGTCTGCCTCCAGGCGTCTGCCTCTATGAGGTCTGCCTCCCAGGCGTCTGCCTCTATGAGGTCTGCCTCCCAGGCGTCTGCCTCTATGAGGTCTGCCTCCCAGGCGTCTGCCTCTATGAGGTCTGCCTCTATGAGGTCTGCCGCTCTATGAGGTCTGCCTCCCAGGCGTCTGCCTCTATGAGGTCTGCCTCCCAGGCGTCTGCCTCTATGAGGTCTGCCTCCCAGGCGGTCTGCCTCTATGAGGTCTGCCTCCCAGGCGTCTGCCTCTATGAGGTCTGCCTCCCAGGCGTCTGCCTCTATGAGGGTCTGCCTCCCAGGCGTCTGCCTCTATGAGGTCTGCCTCCCAGGCGTCTGCCTCTATGAGGTCTGCCTCCCAGGCGGTCTGCCTCTATGAGGTCTGCCTCCCAGGCGTCTGCCTCTATGAGGTCTGCCTCCCAGGCGTCTGCCTCTATGAGGGTCTGCCTCTATGAGGTCTGCCTCCCAGGCGTCTGCCTCTATGAGGTCTGCCTCTATGAGGTCTGCCTCTATGAGGTCTGCCT
>JAUMJK010002937.1:0-16485 GCA_033558105.1 Coccyzus lansbergi
GTGGCCACGCCCCCTCCCTCCTCCCCTCGAAGCTCTTTATGGAAGCCGTGGCCACGCCCCCTCCCTCCTCCCCTCGGAGCTCTCTATGGAAGCCGTGGCCACGCCCCCTCCCTCCTCCCCTCGAAGCTCTTTATGGAAGCCGTGGCCACGCCCCCTCCGCCGCGCACCGCTCTGTCAGCGTGGCCACGCCCCCCCCTCCTCCTCCCGCCAGGCCACGCCCCCTCTCCGCGGCTTGGCGGGAGAATAAACGTGGTGACAGTCTGAGTGGAGAGTGGGGGAAACTGGGAGGAACTGGGAAGAACTGGGAGTCACTGGAAAGGAGTGAGGGAAACTGGGAGGGACTGGGAAGGGACTGGAGGTCACTGGGAGGCACTGGGAAGGGACGGTGAGGAACTGGAAGGAACTGGAGGTCACTGGGAGGGGACTGGGAGGCACTGGGAGGCAGTGGGAGGGCACGGGGTGTACTGGGAGGGCTCTGGGGGCCACTGGGAGGCACTGGGAAGGCACTGGGAGGCTGTAGGGGAGACTGGGAGGACAGTGGGGAGCACTGGAAAGGCACTGGGAGGGACTGGGAAGGGACTGGGAAAGCGTGGGGGGTTTGCTGTGAGGCAGTGGGTGAGACTGGGAGGTACTGGGAAGCACTGGGAGGGGTGTGGGAAGTGCTGAGAGGGCACTGGGAGTACTGGGAGGGCTCTGGAAGGGACTGGGGCGTTTGCTGTGAGGCAGTGGGAGAGACTGGGAAGTACTGGGAGCACTGGGAGGGAGTGGGAGGCACTCGGAGGATGCTGGGAAGGAGTGGGGGGGCGTTGGGAGCACTGGGATGTGGAACTGGGAGGGAGTAGGGGGCACTGGGAGGGGACTGGGAGCACTGGGAGGGAAGGGGAGGGCACTGGGAGAACTGGGAGGGGCACAGGGAGGGGGTGGGAAACTGGGAACACTGGTGTGTGGCACTGGGAGGGGACTGGAAGGCACTGGGAAGGACTGGGAGCACTGGGAAGCGCCAGGGAGAGAGACTGGGATTGCTGGGGGGCACTGGGATCGAGTGGGAGGGACTGGGGGAACTGGGAGGGAGTGAGGGGGCACTGGGAGCACTGGGGGGTGGGACTGGGAGTACTGGGAGGCACTGGGGAGGGCACTGGAAGGAACTGGGAGTCACTGGAAGGGAGGGGGTGAAACTGGGAGGGACTGGGAAGGGACTGGAGGTCACTGGGAGGGAACTGGGAGGCACTGGGATGGAGTGGGGGAAACTGGGAGGGACTGGGAAGGGACTGGGAGGCACTGAGAGGTGACTGGGAGGAACTGGGACGGACTGGGAGGTGGAACTGGGAGTGTGTGAGAAACACTGGGAAGCACTGGGAAGGGACTGGAGGTCATTGGGAGGGAACTGGGAGGCACTGGGATGGAGTGGGGGAAACTGGGAAGGGACTGGGAAGCACTGGGAGGTGGAACTGGGAGTACTGGGAGGGTGTGAGAAACACTGGGAGGCACTGGGAGGCACTGGGAAGGGCTTGAGGGTCACAGAGCTGTGAGCTCTAGCCCCGCCCCCCCCCCCGGCCTCACTTCCGGTCTCGGCTCTTCCAGGAGGAGGAGGAGGAATAGGCGGCACCGGAAGTGGCGGAGAGCGGAAGTGGCGAAGCCGGAAGTAGGGGGACCGGAAGTGGCGCGACGGCGGCGGCGGCTGCGCGGGGGGAGCGGCCGGTGCGTGAGGAGCTGGGGAGGGGGGGGCGGTTATGGGGCAGTTATGGGGCACTTATGGGGGCTGAGGTGGTACTTATGGGGCTGGGGAGGAGGTTATGGGGCTGATGTGGCACTTATGAGGCACTTGTGGGGCTGATGTGGTACTTATGGGGCTGGGGAGTTGGCTGTGGGGCTGAGGGGGCAATTGTGGGGCTGGGGGGGCACTTGTGGGGCACTTGTGGGGCTGGGGAGGCACCTGTGGGGCAGTTATGGGGCTGGGGAGGTGGTTGTGGGGCTGGGGGGGCACTTGTGGGGCTGAGGTGGTAGTTATGGGCTGGGGGGGCACTTATGGGGCACTTGTGGGGCTGGGGAGTTGGTTATGGGGCTGAGGGGGGCAGTTGTGGGGCTGGGGGGGCACTTGTGGGGCACTTGTGGGGCTGGGGAGGCACCTGTGGGGTGGTTGTGGGGCTGGGGGGGCACTTGTGGGGCTGAGGTGGGTACTTATGGGGCGGGGGGGCACTTGTGGGGCACTTGTGGGGCTGGGGAGTTGGTTATGGGGCTGAGGGGGCAGTTGTGGGGCTGGGGAGGCAGTCGTGGGGCACTTGTGGGGCTAGGGAAGCACTTGTGGGGCAGTTGTGGGGCTGAGGGGGCAGTCACGGGGCTGGGGAGGCACTTGTGGGGCTGGGGAGTTGGTTATGGGGCTGAGGGGGCAGTTGTGGGGCTGGGGGGGGCACTTGTGGGGCACTTGTGGGGCTGGGGAGGCACCTGTGGGGTGGTTGTGGGGCTGGGGGGGCACTTGTGGGGCTGAGGTGGTACTTATGGGGCTGGGGGGGCACTTGTGGGGCACTTGTGGGGCTGGGGAGGCACTTGTGGGGCTGGGGAGTTGGTTATGGGGCTGAGGGGGCAGTTACGGGGCTGGGGAGGCAGTCGTGGGGCACTTGTGGGGCTAGGGAAGCACTTGTGGGGCAGCTGTGGGGCTGGATAGGCACTTGTGGGGCTGGGGAGTTGGTTATGGGGCTGAGGGGGCAGTTGTGGGGCTGGGGGGGGCACTTGTGGGGCACTTGTGGGGCACTTGTGGGGCTGGGGAGGCACCTGTGGGGCAGTTGTGGGGCTGAGGTGGTAGTTATGGGGCTGGGGAAGCGGTTATGGGGCGGGAGGGCACTTGTGGGGCAGTTGTGGGGCTGAGGGGGCAGTTATGGGGCTGGGGAGGCACTTGTGGGGCTGAGGGGGCAGTTACGGGGCACTTGTGGGGCAGTTACGGGGCTGGGGAGGCAGTCGTGGGGCACTTGTGGGGCTAGGGAAGCACTTGTGGGGCAGCTGTGGGGCTGGAGAGGCACTTGTGGGGCTGGGGGGGGCCTCTGGGTGGTCCTTGCTTGGTGCTGCAGTTATGGGGCAGCTCCGTGGGGCTGGGGGGGGCAGCTATGGGGCTCCGTGGGGTCTTGCGGGGGCGGTTATGGGGCAGTTATGGGGCTGGGGGGGTTAGTTATGGGGCTCCGTGGGGCCTTGTGGGGGCTGGGGGTGTTGGTTATGGGGGCACTTGTGGGGCTGGGTTGGCAGTTATGGGGCTGAGGGGTGATTATGGGGCGTAGGGGGTGGCTATGGGGCAGCTCCGTGGGGCTGGGGGGGGGCACTTGTGGGGCACTTGTGGGGCAGAAGGGCGGTTATGGGGCTCTGTGGGGGTTGGGGGGGTGGTTATGGGGCAGGGGGTTTGGTTCTGGGGCTTTGGTTGTGCTTGGGAGGGGCTGGGGAGGCACTTAGGGGGCAGTTAAGGGGCTGTCAGGGCACTTGTTGTGGGGCTGGGCAGTTGGTTCTGGGGCAGTTATGGGGCTGAGGGAGCAGTTGTGGGGCAGTTATGGGGCTGGGGGGGGCACTTGTGGGTCTGGGCAGGTGGTTATGGGGCAGTTATGGGGCTAGGGGGGGCACTTGTGGGGCTGGGCGGGTGGTTATGGGGCAGCTCCATGGGGCTGGGGATGGCACTTATGGGGCACTTGTGGGGCTGAGGGAGCATTTATGGGGCTGGGCGGGTGGTTATGGGGCTGGGGAGGCACTTATGGGGCACTTATGGGGCTGGGGAGGCACTTATGGGCCTCTGAGTCCCCCTTCCCCCCTCCCCAGGAGCCTTAATTCCCTCTGGCTAATTACTAAAGGCTCTAATTAATCCCTAGAGGGGCTCAGTTACCCCTTAATTACACCCTGAGGCTATTAATTACCCCCTTGGGGAGCCACTGATTACCCCTGTGGGCCCTTAATTACCCCCTGAAGGGCCTTAATTACCCCTGAGGGGTCCCTGGAGGGTCCTTCATGCCCCCCAAGTGTCTCTAATTACCCCCTTGGGGCTTAATTAGCACCTCCCAGAGCCCGTTAACCCCCGAGTGGCCGCAGAGCTCTGAGTTTCGATGCCTCCAGGGGGAGAGTTAACCCCCTTAGGGCAAAATAATTAGCTCTAACGACCCCTGGAAAGGCCCTAATGACCCCTGAGGGTTCTAATTAGGCTCTGGGCTGATTAACGAAGCCTTAATTGCAGCCATGGGGGAGCTGAGCGACCTGGACCGGCAGATCGAGCAGCTCCGACGCTGTGAGCTCATCAAGGAGAGCGAAGTCAAGGCTCTTTGCGCCAAAGCTCGGTAATTAACGACCCTCTGGCTAATTAACCCCCTTCCCGACCCCCCCTGAGGGGGTAATTGAGCTCCTCGGGGGGGGTAATTAAGGCCCCTTTGGGGGTGATTAAGGCCTTTAACGAGGTGGTTTTGAGCCCTCAGGGAGATCCTGGTGGAGGAGAGCAACGTCCAGAGGGTGGATTCGCCTGTCACCGTGAGCCGTGGGGCAGCCGTGGGGCTGGGGAAGGGCTTGTGGGGCCTGTGGGGCTGAGATCTGTGGGGTAGGATTAGGATCTGTGGGGCAGGGGAGGGATCTCTGGGGCGGGAGGTGAGGCGGATGGTGGAGTCTGAGGTGTCTCTCTGTGGGGCCTCTCGGGGGGTTTGGGGGTCTCTGTGGGGCTGGGGAGTGGGCTGTGGGGCAGCTGTGGGGCTGGAGGGGCCTGTGGGGCTGGGGAGGAGACCGTGGGTCAGGGCTGGGATGTGTGGGGCAGCCGTGGGTCTGACCCTCCCCCAGGTTTGCGGCGACATCCATGGGCAGTTCTACGACCTCAAGGAGCTCTTCAGGGTGAGAGACCCACACCTGACCCACAAGTGCCTCCCAGACCCATAAGTGCCTCCCACTGCCCCCCAAGTGCCTCTCCCAGACCCATAAGTGCCTCCTCCTGCCCCACAAGTGCCTCTCCCAGACCCAAAAGTGCTTCCTGCTGCCCCCTAAGTGCCTCTCCCAGACCCATAAATGCTTCCTTCTGCCCCACAAGTGCCTCCCAGACCCATAAGTGCCTCTCCCAGACCCATAAGTGCTTCCTGCTGCCCCCTAAGTGCCTCCTCCTGCCCCCCAAGTGCCCCTCCCAGACCCATTAGTGCCCCCTAAGTGCCTCTCCCAGACCCCTAAGTGCCTCCTCCTGCCCCCCAAGTGCCTCTCCCAGACCCATAAATGCTTCCTCCTGCCCCCCAAGTGCCTCTCCCAGACCCATAAGTGCCTCCCACTGCCCCCCAAGTGCCTCCCAGACCCATAAGTGCCTCCTCCTGCCCCCCAAGTGCCTCTCCCAGACCCATAAGTGCCTCTTCCTGCCCCCCAAGTGCCCCTCCCAGACCCATTAGTGCCTCCTGCTGCCCCCTAAGTGCCTCCCAGACCCATAAATGCTTCCTTCTGCCCCCCAAGTGCCTCTCCCAGACCCATAAATGCTTCCTTCTGCCCCACAAGTGCCTCCCCCAGACCCATTAGTGCCCCCTAAGTGCCTCTCCCAGACCCATAAGTGCCTCCCACTGCCCCCCAAGTGCCCCTCCCAGACCCATAAGTGCCTCTTCCAGACCCACTAGTGCCCCCCAAGTGCCCCTCCTGCCCCCTAAGTGCCTCCTCCTTCCCCCTAAACGCCTCCCAGACCCCCGAGTGCCTCCCCCAGACCCATAACTGCCCCCCAAGTGTCTGTCGGTGCCCCCCAGGTTGGGGGTGATGTCCCCGAGACCAACTACCTCTTCATGGGAGACTTTGTGGATCGAGGCTTCTACAGCGTCGAGACCTTCCTGCTGCTCCTCGCGCTCAAGGTGGGGCACGAGCCGGATCTATGGGGCAGGACTGGGCTCTCTGGGGCAGGATGAGGCTCTCTGGGGCAGGATCTGGGATCTATGGGGCAGGATGAAGCTCTCTGGGGCAGGATATGGGGCTGGACTGGGATCTATGTGGTAGCTATGGGGCCAGATCTGGGCTCTATGGGGCAGGACTGGGCTCTCTGGGGCAGGATATGGGGCAGGGCTGGGCTCTATGGGGCAGGATATGGGCTGGATCTGGGCTCTGTGGGGCAGGATGAGGCCCTATGGGGCAGGATCTGGCTCTGTGGGGCAGCTATGGGGCTGGATCTGTGCGCTATGGGGCAGGACTGGGCTCTATGGGGCAGGAGACAACACAGTCAATGGCTCCTGAGCTGCCTGAGCTACCTCTCTGGGTCCCTTTGGGGCCCTCAGAGGCCTCTCTGGGGCCAGATCTCGCCTCTATGGGGCAGGATATGGGGCAGGATCTGGCCTCTATGGGGCAGGACTGGGATCCGTGGAGGAGAATATGGCTCTGTGGGGCAGTTATGGGGCAGGATCTGACCTCTATGGGGCAGGATGTGGAGCTATGGGGCAGGATCTGGCTCTATAGGGCCGGATATGGATCAAGATAGGGCTCTGTGGGGCAGGATCTGGGCTCTGTGGGGCAGGATCTGGCTCTCTGGGCTCTGTGGGGCAGGATCTGAGCTCTGTGGGGCAGGATATGAGGCAGGATGTGGCTCTATGGACCCAGATCTTGCCTCTATGGGGCAGGCTCTGGGCTCTATGTGGCAGCTATGGGGCAGGTCTGGGCTCTATGGGGCAGGATCTGGGATGTATGTGGCAATTATGGGGCACATCATGGCTCTATGTGGCAGCTATGGGGCAGGCTCTGGGCTCTGTGGGGCAGGCTCTGGGCTCTATGGGGCAGCTATGGGGCAGGCTCTGGGCTCTATGGGGCAGGCTCTGGGCTCTGTGGGGCAGGCTCTGAGCTCTGTGGGGCAGGCTGTGGGCTCTGTGGGGCAGCTATGGGGCAGGCTCTGGGCTCTGTGGGGCAGGCTCTGGGCTCTATGGGGCAGCTATGGGGCAGGCTCTGGGCTCTATGGGGCAGGCTCTGGGCTCTGTGGGGCAGGCTCTGAGCTCTGTGGGGCAGGCTGTGGGCTCTGTGGGGCAGCTATGGGGCAGGCTCTGGGCTCTGTGGGGCAGGTCTGGGCTCTATGGGGCAGGATGTGTGTCTCTGGGTCAGAAGAAGGCTCCGTGGGGCAGGCTCTGGGCTCCGTGGGGCAGGCTCTGGGCTCCGTGGGGCAGGCTCTGGGCTCCGTGGGGCAGGCTCTGGGCTCTGTGGGGCAGGATCTGAGCTCTGTGGGGCATCTATGGGGCAGGCTCTGGGCTCCGTGGGGCAGGTCTGGGCTCTATGGGGCAGGATGTGTGTCTCTGGGTCAGAAGAAGGCTCTGTGGGGCAGGCTCTGGGCTCTGTGGGGCAGCTATGGGGCAGGCTCTGGGCTCTGTGGGGCAGGTCTGGGCTCTGTGGGGCAGGTCTGGGCTCTGTGGGGCAGGCTGTGTGTCTCTGGGTCAGAAGAAGGCTCCGTGGGGCAGGAGTCAACCCAGTCAGTGGCTCCTGAGCCCCTTGAGCTGCCTCTGTGGGGCAGGATCTGGTCTCTGTGGGGCAGGATCTGGTCTCTGTGGGGCCAGATCTTGCCCCTGGGAGGCCTGTGTGGGTCTGAGCCGTGCGTGTGGGGCAGGTGCGCTACCCGGACCGGCTCACCCTGATCCGGGGCAACCACGAGAGCCGCCAGATCACGCAGGTCTACGGCTTCTACGACGAGTGTTTGCGCAAATACGGCTCTGTCACCGTCTGGCGCTACTGCACCGAGATCTTCGACTACCTCAGCCTCTCGGCCATCATCGACGGCAAGGTGGGGCCTGGGGGGGCCGGGCCGTGGGGCTGGGGAGCGGAGCTATGGGGCAGAGAGCTGGATCTATGGGGCAGAAACCACCTCCTGCTGCCCCAATAGGAGCTGATGGAGCTGGAGCTGGTGCCATCTATGGGGCTGGAGGTGTCTCTATGGGTCTCTGTTAGTCTCTATATGTCTCTATGGGTCTTGAGGGGTCTCTATGGGGCTGGGGAGTGGAGCTGTGGGGCAGAGAGGTGGATCTATGGGGCAGAAACCACCTCCTGCTGCCCCAATAGGAGCTGATGGAGCTGGAGCTGCTGCCATCTATGGGGCTGGAGGGGTCTCTATGGGTCTCTGTGGGTCTCTATGGGTCTTGAGGTGTCTCTATGGGGCTGGGGATTGGAGCTATGGGGCAGAGAGACCGACCTATGGGGCAGAAACCGCCTCCTGCTGCCCCAATAGGAGCTGATGGAGCTGGAGCTGGTGCCATCTATGGGTCTCGATGAGTCTCTATGGGTCTTGAGGTGTCTCTATGGGTCCCGATGAGTCTCTATGGGTCTTGAGGTGTCCCTCTGGGTCTTGATGAGTCCCTCTGGGTCTCGAGGTGTCTCTATGGGGCTGGGGAGTGGAGCTGTGGGGCAGAGAGCTGGATCTATGGGGCAGAAACCACCTCCTGAGGCCTCAATAGGAGCTGATGGAGCTGGAGCTGGTGTCATCTATGGGTCTCGATGAGTCTCTATGGGTCTTGAGGTGTCTCTATGGGTCTTGATGAGTCCCTCTGGGTCTTGAGGTGTCTCTGTGGGGCTGGGGAGTGGAGTTATGGGGCAGAGAGCTGGATCTATGGGGCAGAAACCACCTCCTGCTGCCCCAATAGGAGCTGATGGAGCTGGAGCTGGTGCCATCTATGGGGCTGGAGGTGTCTCTATGGGTCTCTGTTAGTCTCTATGGGTCTTGAGGGGTCTCTATGGGGCTGGGGAGTGGAGCTGTGGGGCAGAGAGACCAAGCTATGGGGCAGAAACCACCTCCTGCTGCCCCAATAGGAGCTGATGGAGCTGGTGCCGTCTATGGGGCTGGGAAGGGATTTATGGGGCAGGATGTGGCTCTATGGGGCAGGAGCTGACACAGTCAATGGATTGTGAGCCCTTTGAGCTGCCTCAACAAGTCCCTTTGGGGCACTTGGGGGTCACTATGGGGCAGCTATGGGGCAGGCTCTGGGCTCTGTGGGGCAGGCTCTGGCTCTATGGGGCATCTATGGGGCAGGACTGGGCTCTATGGGGCAGGATCTGGCCTTTCGGACGCATTTTGGGGCTTTTCGGACGCATTTTGGGGCTTTTCGGACGCATTTTGGGGCTTTTCGGACGCGTTTTGGGGCTTTTCGGACGCGTTTTGGGGCTTTTCGGACGCGTTTTGGGGCTTTTCGGACGCGTTTTGGGGCCTTTCGGACGCATTTTGGGGCCTTTCGGACGCATTTTGGGGCCTTTCGGACGCATTTTGGGGCTTTTCGGACGCATTTTGGGGCTTTTCGGACGCATTTTGGGGCTTTTCGGACGCATTTTGGGGCTTTTCGGGCGCATTTTGGGGCTTTTCGGGCGCATTTTGGGGCCTTTCGGACGCATTTTGGGGCCTTTCGGACGCATTTTGGGGCCTTTCGGACGCATTTTGGGGCCTTTCGGACGCATTTTGGGGCCTTTCGGACGCATTTTAGGGCCTTTCGGACGCATTTTAGAGCTTTTCGGACGCATTTTACGGCCTTTCGGACGCATTTTGGAGCTTTTCGGACGCATTTTGGAGCTTTTCGGACGCATTTTGGAGCTTTTCGGACGCATTTTGGAGCTTTTCGGACGCATTTTGGAGCTTTTCGGACGCATTTTGGAGCTTTTCGGACGCATTTTAGGGCTTTTCGGACGCATTTTAGGGCTTTTCGGACGCATTTTAGAGCCTTTAGGATGGATTTTGGAGCTTTTCGGACGCATTTTGGAGCTTTTCGGACGCATTTTAGGGCTTTTCGGACGCATTTTAGGGCTTTTCGGACGCATTTTGGGGCTTTTCGGACGCATTTTGGGGCTTTTCGGACGCGTTTTAGAGCCTTTCGGACGCATTTTAGAGCCTTTCGAACGGCCTGAAGAGGTTTTGTGCTGGATGTGAGGCCCTGGCGTGTGTTTTCCCCCAGATTTTCTGCGTCCACGGGGGCCTCTCGCCCTCCATCCAGACCCTGGACCAGATCCGAACCATCGACCGCAAGCAGGAGGTGCCTCACGACGGCCCCATGTGCGACCTGCTCTGGTCGGACCCCGAGGGTGAGCGTCTCACCCGCCCTCGGCCCCAGAACCACAGCCCCAGGGACAGAAACCCACTTTAAACCCCTCGAACTGGCCCTAAAGCTGCTCTGAACTGACCTAAACCCACTTTAAACCCTCAAACTGGCCCTAAAGCTGCTCTGAACTGACCTAAACCCACTTTAAAAGCCTCAAACTGGTTCTAAACCTTCTCTGAGATGCCCCAAACCCACTTTAAAGCCCTCGAACTGGCCCTAAAGCTGCTCTGAGATGCCCCAAACTCACTTTAAAGCCCTCGAACTGGCCCTAAAGCTGCTCTGAACTGACCTAAACCCACTTTAAATCCCTCGAACTGGCCCTAAAGCTGCTCTGAGATGCCCCAAACCCACTTTAAACCCTCAAACTGGCCCTAAAGCTGCTCTGAACTGACCTAAACCCACTTTAAATCCCTCAAACTGGTTCTAAAGCTGCTCTGAACTGACCCAACCCCACTTTAAAAGCCTTGAACTGGTTCTAAACCTGCTCTGAACTGACCTAAACCCACTTTAAATCCCTCGAACTGGCCCTAAAGCTGCTCTGAACTGACCTAAACCCACTTTAAAAGCCTCGAACTGAACCTAAAGCTGCTCTGAGATGCCCCAAACCCACTTTAAAACCCTCGAACTGGTTCTAAACCTGCTCTGAACTGCCCTAAACCCACTTTAAATCCCTCGAACTGGCCCTAAAGCTGCTCTGAACTGACCTGAACCCACTTTAAAACCCTCGAACTGACCCTAAAGCTGCTCTGAACTGACCTAAACCCACTTTAAAAGCCTCGAACTGGCTCTAAAGCTGCTCTGAACTGACCTAAACCCACTTTAAATCCCTCGAACTGGCCCTAAAGCTGCTCTGAACTGACCTAAACCCACTTTAAAAGCCTCGAACTGGTTCTAAACCTGCTCTGAGATGCCCCAAACCCACTTTAAACCCCTCGAACTGGCCCTAAAGCTGCTCTGAACTGCCCTAAACCCACTTTAAAACCCTCAAACTGAACCTAAAGCTGCTCTGAGATGCCCTAAACCCACTTTAAAACCCTCAAACTGGCCCTAAAGCTGCTCTGAACTGACCTAAACCCACTTTAAAAGCCTCGAACTGGTTCTAAAGCTGCTCTGAACTGACCTAAACCCACTTTAAAACCCTCGAACTGACCCTAAAGCTGCTCTGAACTGACCTAAACCCACTTTAAAAGCCTCGAACTGGCTCTAAAGCTGCTCTGAACTGACCTAAACCCACTTTAAATCCCTCGAACTGGCCCTAAAGCTGCTCTGAACTGACCTAAACCCACTTTAAAAGCCTCGAACTGGTTCTAAACCTGCTCTGAGATGCCCCAAACCCACTTTAAACCCCTCGAACTGGCCCTAAAGCTGCTCTGAACTGACCTAAACCCACTTTAAACCCATCAAACTGGCCCTAAAGCTGCTCTGAACTGACCTAAACCCACTTTAAAAGCCTCAAACTGAACCTAAAGCTGCTCTGAGATTCCCTAAACCCACTTTAAATCCCTTGAACTGAACCTAAAGCTGCTTTAAAACCCTCAAACTGGCCCTAAACCTGCTCTAAAGCTGCTCTCGTGTGCTCTAATGTGCCCTAAAGCTGCTCTGAGATGCCCCAAACCCACTTTAAAAGCCTCAAACTGGCCCTAAAGCTGCTCTGAACTGACCTAAACCCACTTTAAAACCCTTGAACTGGCCCTAAAGCTGCTCTGAACCTGCTTTAATGTGCCCTAAACCCACATTGAAACCCTCAAACTGACCCTAAACCTGCTCTAACCTGCCCCAAACCCACTTTAAACCCCTCGAACTGGCTCTGAACCTGCTCTCATGTGCTCTAACCTGCCCTAAAGCTGCTCTAGGATGCCCTAAACCCACTTTAAACCCCTCGAACTGAACCTAAAGCTGCTCTAAGGTGCCCTAAACCCACTTTAAACCCCTCAAACAGGCCCTAAAGCTGCTCTAAACCCGCTTTAAGATGCTCTAACTGACCCTGAAGCTGCTCTCGTGTGCTCTAATGTGCCCTAAAGCTGCTCTGAGATGCCCTAAACCCACTTTAAAACCCTCAAACTGGTTCTAAAGCTGCTCTGAGATGCCCTAAACCCACTTTAAACCCCTCGAACTGGCCCTAAACCTGCTCTGAACTGACCTAAACCCACTTTAAAACCCTCTAACTGGTCCTAAACCTGCTCTGAGATGCCTTAAACCCACTTTAAACCCCTCAAACTGGCCCTAAACCTGCTCTAAATTACTGTAAACTGACCTTAAAATCCTTTAACAGGCCCCAAACCCACTTTGAAGCCCTCGAACTGGCCCTAAACCTGCTCTAACCTGCCCCAAACCCACTTTAAAACCCTTGAACTGGCCCTAAACCTGCTCTAAACGGCTCTAAATTGCCCTAAAGTGACCTTAAAATCCTTTAACAGGCCCCAAACCCACTTTAAAACCCTCGAACTGGCCCCGAACCTGCTCTAAACTGCCCTAAAGTCACCTTAAAATCCTCTAAGAGGCCCTAAACCTGCTCTGACCTGCCCTGAACCCACATTAAAATGCTCGAACTGGCCCTGAACCTGCTTTAATGTGCCCTGAACCCACTTTAAACCCCTCGAACTGGCCCTAAACCTGCTCTAAGATGCCCCCAAACCCACATTAAAATGCTCTCACTGGCCCCAAAGCTACTCTAACAGGCCCTAAAGCTGCTTTAAACTGCTCTAAACCCACTTTAAGATGCTCTAACAGGCCCTAAAGCTGCTCTCGTGTGCTCTAATGTGCCCTAAAGCTGCTCTGAGATGCCCCAAACCCACTTTAAAACCCTCAAACTGAACCTAAACCTGCTCTGAACTGACCTAAACCCACTTTAAATCCCTCAAACTGGTTCTAAAGCTGCTCTGAGATACCCTAAACCCACTTTAAACCCCTCGAACTGGCCCTAAACCTGCTCTGAACTGATCTAAACCCACTTTAAAACCCTCAAACTGAACCTAAAGCTGCTCTGAGATGCCCTAAACCCACTTTAAATCCCTTGAACTGAACCTAAAGCTGCTTTAAAACCCTCAAACTGGCCCTAAACCTGCTCTAAAGCTGCTCTCGTGTGCTCTAATGTGCCCTAAAGCTGCTCTGAGATGCCCCAAACCCACTTTAAAAGCCTCAAACTGGCCCTAAAGCTGCTCTGAACTGACCTAAACCCACTTTAAAACCCTTGAACTGGCCCTAAAGCTGCTCTGAACCTGCTTTAATGTGCCCTAAACCCACATTGAAACCCTCAAACTGACCCTAAACCTGCTCTAACCTGCCCCAAACCCACTTTAAACCCCTCGAACTGGCTCTGAACCTGCTCTCATGTGCTCTAACCTGCCCTAAAGCTGCTCTAGGATGCCCTAAACCCACTTTAAACCCCTCGAACTGAACCTAAAGCTGCTCTAAGGTGCCCTAAACCCACTTTAAACCCCTCAAACAGGCCCTAAAGCTGCTCTAAACCCGCTTTAAGATGCTCTAACTGACCCTGAAGCTGCTCTCGTGTGCTCTAATGTGCCCTAAAGCTGCTCTGAGATGCCCTAAACCCACTTTAAAACCCTCAAACTGGTTCTAAAGCTGCTCTGAGATGCCCTAAACCCACTTTAAACCCCTCGAACTGGCCCTAAACCTGCTCTGAACTGACCTAAACCCACTTTAAAACCCTCTAACTGGTCCTAAACCTGCTCTGAGATGCCTTAAACCCACTTTAAACCCCTCAAACTGGCCCTAAACCTGCTCTAAATTACTGTAAACTGACCTTAAAATCCTTTAACAGGCCCCAAACCCACTTTGAAGCCCTCGAACTGGCCCTAAACCTGCTCTAACCTGCCCCAAACCCACTTTAAAACCCTTGAACTGGCCCTAAACCTGCTCTAAACGGCTCTAAATTGCCCTAAAGTGACCTTAAAATCCTTTAACAGGCCCCAAACCCACTTTAAAACCCTCGAACTGGCCCCGAACCTGCTCTAAACTGCCCTAAAGTCACCTTAAAATCCTCTAAGAGGCCCTAAACCTGCTCTGACCTGCCCTGAACCCACATTAAAATGCTCGAACTGGCCCTGAACCTGCTTTAATGTGCCCTGAACCCACTTTAAACCCCTCGAACTGGCCCTAAACCTGCTCTAAGATGCCCCCAAACCCACATTAAAATGCTCTCACTGGCCCCAAAGCTACTCTAACAGGCCCTAAAGCTGCTTTAAACTGCTCTAAACCCACTTTAAGATGCTCTAACAGGCCCTAAAGCTGCTCTCGTGTGCTCTAATGTGCCCTAAAGCTGCTCTGAGATGCCCCAAACCCACTTTAAAACCCTCAAACTGAACCTAAACCTGCTCTGAACTGACCTAAACCCACTTTAAATCCCTCAAACTGGTTCTAAAGCTGCTCTGAGATACCCTAAACCCACTTTAAACCCCTCGAACTGGCCCTAAACCTGCTCTGAACTGATCTAAACCCACTTTAAAACCCTCAAACTGAACCTAAAGCTGCTCTGAGATGCCCTAAACCCACTTTAAATCCCTTGAACTGAACCTAAAGCTGCTTTAAAACCCTCAAACTGGCCCTAAACCTGCTCTAAAGCTGCTCTCGTGTGCTCTAATGTGCCCTAAAGCTGCTCTAAGATGCCCTAAACCCACTTTAAACCCCTCAGACTGGCCCTAAAGCTGCTCTGAACTGACCTAAACCCACTTTAAAAACCTTGAACTGGTCCTAAACCTGCTCTAAGATGCCCCAAACCCACTTTAAACCCCTCGAACTGGCCCTAAAGCTGCTCTCGTGTGATCTCTTGTGCCCTAAAGCTGCTCTAACCTGCCCTAAACCCACTTTAAAAACTCTCAAACTGGCCCTAGAGCTGCTCTAACGTGATCTAAACGCACCTCAAACCCCTCGAACTGGCCCTAGAGCTGCTCTAATGTGCTCTGACAGGCCCTAAACTCACTTTTAAACCTTCTCATTGGCCCTAAACCCACATTAAGATCCTCGAACTGGCCCCGAACCTGCTCTAAACTGCCCTAAAGTCACCTTAAAGTCTTTTCACAGGCCCTAAAGCTGCCCTAACCTGCCCTAAACCCACATTAAGATCCTCTGGTATTCCCTGAACCCTGTTTTCTTCCCCTCCAACCCCATTTTCCCTCATCCCAACTCCATTTTCCCTCATCCCAACTCCCTTCTCCCTCATCCCAACCCCATTCTCCCTCATCCCAACCCCATTTTCTCCAATTTTCCCTCATCCCAACCCCATTTTCTCCAATTTTCCCTCATCCCAACCCCATTTTCTCCAATTTTCCCTCATCCCCACACGATTTTCTCCCATTTTCTCCCCCTCCAACGCCATTTTCTCTCCCTCTTCCTCTTCCTTCTCCCTCTTCCTCCTCCTCTAACTCCATTTTCTCCCATTTTCCCTCATCCCAACCCCATTTCCCCTCATTCTAACCCCATTTTCCCTCATCCTAACCCCATTTTCTCCCATTTTCCCTCATCCTAACCCCATTTTCTCCAATTTTCCCTCACTCTAACCCCATTTTCTCTCCCATTTTCTCTCCCATTTTCTCTCCCATTTTCTCTCCCATTTTCTCTCCCATTTTCTCTCCCATTTTCTCTCCCATTTTCTCTCCCATTTTCTCTCCCATTTTCTCTCCCATTTTCTCTCCCATTTTCTCTCCCATTTTCTCTCCCATTTTCTCTCCCATTTTCTCTCCCATTTTCTCTCCCATTTTCTCTCCCATTTTCTCTCCCATTTTCTCTCCCATTTTCTCTCCCATTTTCTCTCCCTCTTCCTCCTCCTTCTTCCTCCTCCTCCTCCTCTAACTCCATTTTCTCCAATTTTCTCTCCTTCCAACTCCATCTTCTCTCCCTCTTCCTCCTCCTCTAACTCCATTTTCTCCCATTTTCCGTCATTCTAACCCCATTTCCCCTCATCCAAACTCCCTTCTCCGTCATCCTAACTCCATTTTCTCCAATTTTCCCTCATTCTAACCCCATTCTCCCTCATTCTAACTCCATTTTCCCTCATCCTAACCCCGTTTTCTCCAATTTTCCCTCCTCCTAACCCCGTTTTCCCTCATCCTACCCCCATTTTCTCCCATTTTCCCTCCTCCTAACCCCATTTTCTCTCATCCTACCCCCATTTTCTCCCATTTTCCCTCCTCCTAACCCCATTTTCCCTCCTCCTAACCCCATTTTCCCTCATCCTAACCCCATTTTCTCCAATTTCCCCTCATCCTAACCCCATTTCCCCTCCTCCTAACCCTGTTTTCTCCCATTTTCCCTCATCCTAACCCCATTTTCTCCCATTTTCCCTCCTCCTAACCCCATTTTCTCCCATTTTCCCCTCATTCTAACTCCATTTTCCCTCATCCTAACCCATTTTCTCCAATTTCCCCTCATCCTAACCCCATTTTCTCCCCTTTTCCCTCCCCTAACCCCATTTTCTCCCATTTTCCCTCCTTCTAACCCCATTTTCTCCCCTTTTCCC
>JAUMJK010002939.1:0-12989 GCA_033558105.1 Coccyzus lansbergi
GGTTCTCCTTCAGCTCCAGCTTCTTGCTCTGGTCCTTGGCGAGGAGGTCCCGGATCTCCTCCTGGTAGATCTCCAGGTAGGAGGCCCTCACCAGGTACTGCTGGTTCTGCGAGCGCGAGATGTGCGTGAAGATGTGCTCGAAGGAGCTGGGGATGATGCCCCTCTTCTCGGGCTCGGCCCAGACGCCCTGCATGGTGTAGGTTTTCCCGGTGCCGGTTTGCCCGTAGGCGAAGACGGTCCCGTTGAAGCCCTGGAGCACGGAGTCGATCAGCGGCCTCACGGTCTCGTCGTACAGGTCGGCCTGCTTGGAGTCGGCGTCGTAGACGGCGTCGAAGGTGAAGGTCTTGGGCAGCTCCCCGGGGGCGGCGCGGGGGCTGCGGATGCTGACCTGGCCCAGCCGCACGTCCAGCTGCACCACCCGCTCGCAGCCCGCCGCCTCCTCCCGCCGGCTCAGCGGCCGGCACCGCGCCACCACCTTCAGCGCCTCGCAGCGCGCCCGCCCGCCCGTGGCGGGGGAAGGGGGAGCCATCCTCGCTCGGGCCTGCGGCCCCGCGCCGGGACCGGGACCGGGACCGGGACCGGGCGAGCCGGCCCCCCGCGCGCGCTGGCTCAGGGCAGCGCGGCCGCCGCGCCCGGGGCGGGGACGGCAGCGAGGGGGCGCGGCCTGAGCGGGGACGCGCGACGTGATTGGCCGAGGCGGCGCAGAGAGGCGGGGACTAAGAGAGAGAGAGCGGTGATTGGCTGCCGCGGATGGGAGAGGCGGGGCCTAAGGGGAGGGGTGATTGGCAGCGGCCGCGCCCTGGTGCGGGGACAACAGCGAGGGGCGGGGCCTGAGGGGGTATGCGCGGCTCGATTGGTCGCGGCGGCTCCGAGGGGCGGGGATAGAGCTGGTAGTGAGCGGTGATTGGCTGCGGCCGCTCCCCGACCGTCAGCGGAGGGACGTGATTGGCTCAAGACTCGGAGAGAGGCGGGGCCTCGGCTGCGGCAGCTCCTCGCGGAGGACAGGAGGGAGGGGCAGGGCCCGAGCAGGGAGGAGCGACGTGATTGGCTGAGGCGGTGCCGAGGGGCAGGGGCTTAGGGGGAGATTGACCCGTGATTGGCTTCCGCCACACGGAGGGGCGGTGCCTAAGAGGAAGGTTGATTGGCAGCGGCCGCGCCCTGGCGCGGGGACGGGAGGAGCGGGGCCTGAGCGGGGACGTGTAATTTTATTGGCTGAGGCAGAGGGGAGGAGAGGGGCCTGAGGGGAAATTGAGCGCTGATTGGCTCCAGCTGCGCCCCCGGCCGCCTACGGGGGGACGTGATTGGCCCCCGCAGCGTGGAGGGGCGGGGCCTCGGCTGCGGCCGCGCCTCGTAGGGGTCTGGCGGCGGCGCGATGTAATTGGCAGGGGCCGCGGAGAAGGGCGGGGCCTAAGGTAAAGATAAGCGGTGATTGGTGATTGCTGATGGAATGGGCGGGGCTTAAGAGGAGGGGGTGATTGGCGGCGGCCGCTGCCGGGTGTAGGGGCAGCAGCGAAGGGCGGGGCTTGGCAGTGGCGCGACATGATTGTCTGCGGCCACGGGGAGGGGCCTGAAGGGGGAGTGATCGTTGATTAGCTGCGGCCACGCCTCGTCCGTCTGCGAGGACAGGAGGGAGAGGCGGGGCCTGGTGGCAGGGCACGGTGATTGGCTGCAGCCACCGGGAGGAGCGGGGCCTGAGGGGAGGGGTGGGCTGTGATTGGCTGCAGCCTCGCTGGCCTCGTGGTGGGGGAGAGCATCGGCGCGGGGCACGCCGGGAGTTGTAGTCCGAGCTGTGTGCAGCGGAGGAGTGCGGGGCATGCCGGGAGTTGTAGTCCAGGCTGGGGCGGGGCTGGCATGTCGGATAAAGGATCAAGGGCTGGGATGCGGGATTCAGGATGTGGGATAAGAGATGTAGGGTTGGGATACAGAATGAAGGATACAGTGTGAAAGGCTGGGATGCAGAGTACAGAATGAAGGACGCGGGTCTGGGATGCAGGATGTGTGATAAAGAATGCAGAATTGGAGCAGGACTGGGATGTGGAATGCAGGGTGCAGAGCTAGGAACGGAGATGCAGCTGCAGGGCTGGGATGCAGAGTGCAGGATGCGGGATACAGAATGCAGGAACAGGATGCAGAATGCAGGTTGTGAGATGCAGGGAGTGGCATACAGGATGGTGGATAAAGAAAGCAGGATTGGGATGTGGAATGAGGATGCTGGACTGAAAGCCAGTATGAGGGGCTGGGATGTGTGAGGGAGGGTGCAATATAGAATCATAGAACAACCAGGTTGGAAGAGACCCATCGGATCATCGAGTCCAACCATTCCCATCGAACACTACACCATGTCCCTCAGGACCTTGTCCACCCGTGCCTTAAACACCTCCAGGGAAGGGGAATCAACCACCTCCCTGGGCAGCCTATTCCAATGCCAAATGACCCTCTGTGTGAAAAACTTCCTCCTAATCTCCAGCCTAAATCTCCCCTGGTGGAGCTTGAGGCCATTCCCTCTTGTCCTGTCCCCTGTCACCTGGGAGAAGAGCCCAGCTCCCTCCTCTCTACAACCTCCCTTCAGGTAGTTGTAGAGAGCAATGAGGTCTCCCCTCAGCCTCCTCTTCTCCAGGCTAAACACCCCATCTCTCTTAGCCGCTCCTCATAGGGCCTGTTCTCCAGCCCCTTCACCAGCTTTGTTGCTCTTCTCTGGACTCACTCCAGAGCCTCAACATCCTTCTTGTGCTGAGGGGCCCAGAACTGAACACAGGATTCAAGGAGCGGCCTCACCAGTGCTGAGTAGAGGGAGAATCACCTCCCTGGACCTGCTGGTCACACTGTTTCTGATCCAAGCCAGGATGCCATTGGCCTTCTTGGCCACCTGGGCACACTGCTGGCTCAAATATGTGGGATATGGGTTTGCCATTGGGATACAAGATGCATATGATGCGGGTTGCAGGATTGGGATGCAGGATGCATGATTCATGCATGGGATGCAGGGTAGTTTTGTGGGATGCAGGATGTAAGGATGCAGGGTATTGGGTGCAGGCCTAGGATGCTCAATGGAGGGCGCTGGATGTGGGATACAGGTTTAGAACCACCGTTTGGGATGCAGGGTAGTGTTGTGTCATGCAGGCTGCAGAAAACATGATGTGGGATAAAGGATGCAGGGTGCGGGATGCAGGACAGGGCATGGAAGGTGCCCATCCTGGGCCTGACAGCTGAGACAGGAGCATTTCCCCCCTTCCATCTTCTGTGGGGCTGCAGCAACCGTCTTGCAATATTTGGGAGTGGCTGTGCTGCCCTGAGCTCTGCGTGTCCCCAGCCAGAGCAAATCCCAGCCTCCCAGTCCCTGTCCTGTCCCTCTGCCAGCCCCAGTATGGCTGGCGTATCCCTGTACAGCATCACACGCATCCCAGTGGGAATGATCCCCTGTACTGTATGGGAGAGGCAGCCGGGGGCTTCGTGGGCAGATCAACCACCCACGCCCTTAATGGAGTCCCAGCAGCCAGAGATTAGCCCATAATTAATTAATTAGGGTATTTGCTGCCTGGTGCAATCTAAGGGCTCTGGCTTCAGGAGGAGTTTTGTGATGAGGGGGTGAAGGTTCTTTCCCCAAGGCACAGCCCCAGTGATGGAGAGGACAGAGGTGACAAAGGAGGGCATGGGGGGCAGGGACCCCCATGCCGCACAGTTCTGCCTGTTCCATGGGGCAGGGACCTCAATGCAACCTGTGCCAGGTCCCCAGTGTGGCTGTGGGGCAAGGTGGGGCTGCCCATGTGGCCCTTGCCCACACCCTAGGGAGGCTGTGCTGGCTGTGGGCATGGGATGGAATTGGGCTACACCCTCTCAATCCCCCTCTTCCACGGACACACAGCCAAGCTCTGCTCCAGGGTGATGCTCCACACTGGGAAAAATGCTTGAAAACGCAAAAAAACCCCAATTCCCAGCCCCCGTGGGTGGCCAGGAGGAGCTGAGGGGGCTGTGGCCCCATGTATCCCCAGCTGGTGGGACATCCAGCACCATCTGTCTGGGGGCAACCCTCAGGGTGAGGCATCTCCTGGATCTGGGGATCTGGGGCTGCCAGGACTTGGCAAAGCTGGGGCCAGAGTTGTTAAGGAATTAATGGGGAGCGGGAGGGAACCCTGCCAAGCTGAGCAGGATTCTGGCAGTGGCTCCAGCGCTGCTGGCAGCGAGGACGGGCGGCTGCAGTGATGCGGGTGGCAGCAATGGAGAGCCCTACAGTTTGATGCCCGTGGCAACATGACAGGGAATGAGCACTGGGTGCTGGCAGCAGGGTGCCAGAAGACCTTGCGATGCCCTTCCAAGTGTCTGCCCCAGCCTTTCGGGTTTCCTGGCTGCTGATCCAGGCAGCAGCCTCAGCAGCCACGTGGGAGGGATGGGACACCCAGCGCTGGCACTGGCAGTGACGCTCTGGATGCTGCGGTACCTGTCCCATCTCCTTCAGCACCACAGCCCCCAGGGCAGTTGGATCACCCTGGGCTCTCCATGGGCTCCATGAGGAAGGGGAAAGGGTGCAGGGATGCACAGGATCTGTCCCCTGTGCCCTCGGGCAGGAACTACCTGAGCCACCAACATCCCTGTCTCCCCAGATGGCGCCCAGCACCCAGAGCGGGGCTGGATGGTGCTCCCAGCTCCCTCCCTCCCAAATCCTTCAGTGACTCATAGAATCATAGAATGGTTTGTGTGGGAAGGGACCTCAAAGCCCATCCAGTTCAACCCCTGCCATGGGCAGGGACACCTCCCACTGCATCAGGTTACTCCAAGCCCCATCCAGCCTGGCCTTGAACACCTCCAGGGATGGGGCAGCCACCACTTCTCTGGGCAACCTGGGCCAGGGCCTTCCCACCCTCACAGGAAAACATTTCTTCCTCAGATCTCATCTCATCTCTCCTCTTGCAGCTTCAAACCATTCCCCCTCATCCTATCCCTGCCCTCCCTGATCAAAAGCCCCTCCCCAGCTTTCCTGGAGACCCTTTCAGTACTAGAGGCTGCTCTAAGGTTTCCCCACAGCCTTCTCTTCTCCAGGCTGAACAATCCCAATTTTCTCAGCCTCTCCAAGATTGTCTCAAAGCTGCTCTGATCGCGGCCTCAACTAAGGGTTGGGATGCAGAATGGGGCTGGTGCTGCTTGGTCTCCAAGCTGGGCTGGATTAGATTAGAGGTCTTTTCAGTGTGAATGATTCCATGGTTCTGAGATTCATCCCATACTGAAAACAGGGGAGCTGAAGGGGCAAGCGCAGCTCGTACTAAGCCAAGATTTAGGATGGATCAGTTTGCCGGCAGCTGACTTGTCTATAATTAGACGGCAGCAGTGGTACAGGAGCCAGCTCGGGGTGTGGAGCTCCAACCTCATCCCATCCACATGCAGGTCGTTAAAGGAAACTGCACATTTTCCAAATGACCCCCATCTGCTTAAAACAGCCAGGAGAGTGATGAGTTGCATCTCCTGATGAATGAAAGATGAGGAATATAAGGTGCTGCAAAGGGGCTACCTCTGCTGCTGGCCTCTGGGGCTGCCCTTGAGAAGACCCTCTGACTTAGCTTCCAGGGGATGAATCCCATCGGGATGTGGGGCTGCATGGCTTAGCGGTATCTTGTGCTGCTTTTCTGATTACTCGGGGGTGAGAGGGGGTTGGAAGGAGCTGCAAACCTGTCTGGCTTTGGGGGCTGCAGACTGGGAGCCTACAAGTGCCCAATGTCCCCTGTCTGCGGCCTCTGAGTCATGTCCCAGCTCTGTCCTGACTCCTGCATCCCTCAAAGGAGCTCTGCAGCCACTTACAAGGTCCTACAGCCCCAGGATGTTCCCCACTGTCCCTCTTTCCATCCCAGACGAGCTGAGAGAGAGAAAAAGGGATGGCTGGCATCCACATGAGAGGCTCCAGGCTGTTATCTTGGATCCGGGTTTCCGACTGATGTGGTGTGAGCAGTGTGTGTAAAGCGACTTGATCAGCATCATTGCTTGAAGATTAAAGGATTTCCTAATCTGCTGGCAAGATGGAATTGAAAGAGGCAGAGCTTTGGTTGCACAGCACTCAACAAATTCACCGGGGTGTTCCCACACTCCCCTGAAATCCCTCTTCCCAGGAGAATAAATCCCCAGTGAGCATAAGGTGGGCCCTTTCCTACACTGATCCGGTCACTGATGCTTCGTCTTCCTTTGTAGGTAGCTGCTTATTCATTGTTAACGTGCTTATTTTGAGCCTTTCACTCAGTGACCATGAGCAGCTTTGCAAAGAATAAAGAACTGGAGGTGCCTCTGCCTCCGGGCTGGGTTCACAGCGAGTCCGTGGGTGCCGGGGGGAAGAGGTGCTGTTGCTTGCGAGGTCCAAGCATCATTTGGCAGTGACGGCGAGTCAGCAATTGCATGGCAGACCCTTATTCTGATCGCTGCTGCGCTCCCTGGTGAAAACCCTCAGCAAACAAGGCAGTGACTGGCTCTGCAAAGCACTGACAACAACAATGTGGAGGTTCTTCCCCAGCTCGCTGGCAGCGAGGGACCGTGACCCAGCAGAAGTAAGCAATGCTTCAACTGGAGGGCAGAAGCTTCTGGCAGTGGACAGAAGGGCTGGACCTCTTGCAGGGGAGTGGCTGTCCTGGAGCGGCAGAGGCACAGGAGGATTAGATGAGATATTGGAAAGAAATGTTTTCTGGTGGAAGTGATGGCCTGGCCTGGGTTGCCCAGAGAAGTGGTGGCTGCCCCATCCCTGGAGGTGTTCAAGGCCAGGTTGGATGGGGCTTGGATCAACCTGATCGAGTGGGAGGTGTCCCTGCCCATGGCAAGGGGGGTTGGAACTGGATGGGCTTGAGGTCCCCTCCCACCCAAACCATTCCATGGTTCTATGACTGAGGTCCTTAAGCATTACACCTGGGGAAGGAGTCCCTGCTGATACAAGTAGTAGTAGTTAAGAGATAAGTAGTAGAATTAAGTTTCATCTAAGCAATTGGGTTTTTTGAAGGTTAGACAGAATGTCCTTCTAATCGCATATTTTCTTTCTCTGAGAGCAGGTTTTCTTTTAGACAGTTTTTTTCTATGACACTCTTTATTCTTTGAGGATGATAACACCCTGTGTGAAGTACGATCTGTGCTGAACAGACGTCTCTTTTTCTCTAACCACCTCTGTTTGGAACCCCTTCTTACTTCACAGTCAAGCAGAGAGCTGGAGCCAGCTCCAAATTAGCAAGAGGTTTAACTCTTGTGAAGTTTCACAATAACGTTAGAATTAGACCTTGGAAAAAAAGAGAAGATGCACAAGATTTCTGGGGAAATTTATCCATATGCCTGTAAGTGGCAATGCACTCTGTCCCAGCTCTTGTCTCGCTGCACACGATGGATGGAGATCACTCCCTCGTGTTGACCAGGCCTGATAAAGGATGCTCGCTTTCTAAAACTCCAAAACAAGGCTTAGAGAGTTTATTTGCCAGCATTTTCAGTATCACTGTGCGTGCATGGGCAAGGTCTGACCTGTTGCGCAGAGCCAGACAGGGCAGTGACAAGGGCAGAAAGCTCCCAGCGTGCTGCCCACCACAGGGAAGAACCTGCCAAGCTGCCTCTGCCTGCCCAGAAGCTGAGCCGAGGTGACTGTGCAGAAATCGGAGCCGTGCCCGACACAGTGAGCCCTCTGCCAATGGGGCACTGGGCTCTGTGTGACCTTTGCATCTTCCCTGCTGCTGGGAAGTGCTGACCAAGTCCTTCTGCTCTCGATGAGGTGGTGCCGGCTGGAACAGAAAATGCAGGAGAGGGTCCTCATTTCCAGGACAAGGAGCTGCCATTCTAGTTCCTCTTATTCTCTGGCTGTTCACTGTAGCCCTGCCTGGGAAACAGATGGGGAAAGAGGCAGGGATGTGTGATCCGAGGGGGTGAAAGCTCAGGCAGCGGTGGTTGGAGCAGGTGGGAACACTAGCTTGTGGTCTTTTTGGAAGTTTCTCAGTCTGGCTGTGTGGAGGGTGGCTGGGAAGCCTGATGAGAGAAAAGGAGAGGGGAGAGAAGGGGAGGGGAAGCATGGGCGACTTTCCTTGCATGATTTTTACTTCTGCTTCCCAGGAATCCATAGTTCCAATAAAACTTATTTCTTATACTGGCCTCTCCAGAGGTGTCTCCAAAAATTCACCCAGCTCCTGGGTATAGTTTGGTATCATAGAATCATAGAATAACCAGGTTGGAAGGGACCCATCGGATCTTCTAGTCCAACCATTCCTATCAAACACTAAACCAAGTCCCTCAAGACCTCATCCACCCGTGCCTTAAACACCTCCAGGGAAGGGGAATCAACCACCTCCATGGGCAGCCTGTTCCAATGCCTAATGACCCTCTGTGTGAAAAACTTCCTCCTAATCTCCAGCCTAAATCTCCCCTGGCGGAGCTTGAGGTCATTCCCTCTTGTCCTGTCCCCTGTCACTTGGGAGAAGAGCCCAGCTCCCTCCTCTCTACAACCTCCCTTCAGGTAGTTGTAGAGAGCAATGAGGTCTCCCCTCAGCCTCCTCTTCTCCAGGCCAAACAACCCCAGCTCTCTCAGCCGCTCCTCATAGGTTCTGTTCTCCGGCCCCTTCACCAGCTTCGTTGCTCTTCTCTGGACTTGCTCCAGAGCCTCCACATCCTTCTTGTGCTGAGGGGCCCAGAACTGAACACAGTATTCAAGGAGTGGAGTATTCAAGGAGTATGTATCTATTTAGTTCCTTGCCTCAACAACAACAGTGAGATCAAAAAGGCAGCTGGCTGCTGCGTGTGTCTGCGGCTGGAGGGGTGGCTGGAGTTCAGATCTCCTGGCTGAGCCAGGATGCTTTCAGTATGTGGGTACTGCTGTGACCAGAAACACTGTCATACAGCAGGATCTGGAGCAATGTCAGCCCCTTTTCTGCTCCTCCTCAGACAGTATGCAGAGCATCTGGGGCTTTTAGCACCCCAGCTCCATTAGGCTCCATTAGCCTGGAGAAGAGAAGGCTCTGGGGAGACCTTAGAGCAGCCTCCGGTACTGAAAGGGGCTCCAGGAAAGCTAGGGAGGGGCTCTTGATCAGAGAGTGCAGGCATAAGACAAGGGGGAATGGTTTAAAGCTGAAGGAGGGGAGATTGAGATGAGATCTTAGGGAGAAATGTTTTCCTGTGCTGGTGATGAGACCCTGGCCCAGGTTGCCCAGAGAAGTGGTGGCTGCCCCATCCCTGGAGGTGTTCAAGGTCAGGTTGGATGGGGCTTGGAGCAACCTGATCCAGTGGGAGGTGTTCAAGGTCAGGTTGGATGGGGCTTGGAGCAACCTGATCCAGTGGGAGGTGTTCAAGGTCAGGTTGGATGGGGCTTGGAGCAACCTGATCCAGTGGGAAGCGTTCCTGCACATGGCAGGGGGTGGAACTAGATGGGCTCTGAGGTCTCTTCCCATCCAAACTAGTCTATGATGCTATGATTCTGACTGGGCAGAATGTGTTGGGGGGCTCCATGGGAGCTCACCCCTCCAGGTGAAGAACCAGAAATGGTGGGACCACCCTCTCCTCAGCTGGCCCAACCTATGCCCGTGGTCAAGCCATTAATGCCCTTGTGTCGGCCTTGGCTGGAGGAGGAGTTGGAGAAAACAAAGCCACTTGTTCATTGCAGTGGTGGGGCTATGGATGATTCCTGGCGGACAAAGCTCCCATCCATCCCTGTGCACATCAAGGGCTGGGCACTGCTTTGTCAGAGGGTTTCAGTAACCAGTGTGTCACCGCTCTCCTCAAGCAAACCTCCCCAAACTCAAATACTGTTGCACAATTTGCTTGTGAGTCACTTTTTATTCTTCCCCATGGTGAGATCCAGAGGGCAGGCATCTGCGGTGCCGTGTTGCAACCCCCACTGTTCAGCTGTTCCTAGCAAGCGGGCTCTGACATCCGGGAAAAGGCTGCCGGGTTCTACTGGCTCTCCCCTTCCACCACATTTGTAGAATCATAGAATGGTTTGGGTTAGAAGGGACCTCAAAGCCCATCCAGTTCCAACAACCCGCCATGGGCAGGGACACCTCCCACTGCATCAGGTTGCTCCAAGCCCCATCCAACCTGACCTTGAACACCTCCAGGGATGGGGCAGCCACCACTTCTCTGGGCAACCTGGGCCAGGGTCTCATCACCAGCACAGGAAAACATTTCTCCCTAAGATCTCATCTCAATCTCCCCTCCTTCAGCTTTAAACCATTCCCCCTTGTCTTATGCCTGCACTCTCTGATCAAGAGCCCCTCCCCAGCTTTCCTGGAGCCCCTTTCTATACTGGAAGCTGCTCTCTGGTCTCCCTGCAGTCTTCTATTCTCCAAGCTGTAAAACCCCAACTCTCTCAGCGTGGCCTCATACAGAAGGTGCTCCAGACTTCGGATCATCTCTGTAGTCTCTTCTGGACTCACTCCAACAGCTCCATGTCCTTCCTGTGCTGCTCCTTCCAAAGCTGAATCCAGGGCTCCAGGTCGGATCTCACCAGAGCAGAGCAGAGCAGAGCAGAGCAGAGGGGCAGAACCCCCTGCCTTGCCCTTGGATATCCCTTGCAGTGGGATATGTGAGACTTATTATTTCCTCCCTGGTATCCTGAAATATAAACTTCTTTGAAGTCCGCTAGTAAACTCCCTAGGACAAAAGGCTATTGTAAACATTGGTGCAAACATCCAGCACTGCGCTTCTGCTGATAAACCCTTGGGGAGTGACTGGGAGCTGCCTGCTCGCGCATCCCTAGTCGATATCTAGGTCTGTGCCTTCACCATAGAGTTCTCTGGGGACGCGGATGTTTCTCTCCTTATCTGCTCAGCCGAAGACAGAAGCATTTCATACGGTGCCCTTAAACTGAAACAGCAAATTGCTAAAAATAAACCTTCTATGTGAAGCTGCAAACTCCTGCCCTTTCTGCTGTGTCAGCTCCTGGAGAGAACCTGCTGTGGGAGTTCAAGGTTTCCTGGGGCAGGGGGTTGCGTCCCACTCACTGCAGGGTGAGAATTGATAAGTTTTGCTGCAGCTGGTTTGTATGTTTAATTACCTTGTCATATAAGGTTTAATTACCTTGTCCTATCTCTCTTATATCGAGAGATAATATGCAGAGAATCTCCAGACATGATGTTTAGTTGTCTAGCAAGATGTAGTTGTCTTAGGTCAAATGATAACCTGAAGGGAGATTCTGGACATGGTCAAATACTCCAAAAATATAAAGAGCAATCTTGGAGAGATTTATTTCTTTGTCTAAAAGAAATAAATATTATTCTTTGCCTAAAACTAGTATATATACCCACTACTTTTGTAAGATGTTATGCCTTTTTCAGAAAGGCATCCAATTCCGTGCTGTATTGTAAAATAAAAATATTGCCTTTGCTTTGAAGACTTTGTCCTTTTTAATATTTTACCACCGAATGCGTGTTTCTTACAGGGGCAAGCGCTCCTGCACGTGGGAGTCGTGGAGCCTGAGAAATCTAAATATAAAGGACACAAATACAAAATGCAAACACACGTTGAAGTGATGGGTAGCTCCCCATGATGGAGAGTGGCATCAAGTGGCTTCAGTGATGACTCTGCAGCTTGGCTCTTGCTAAGGGTTCACTCTCCTGGTCATTCTGAGTAGAGGGTCCTACGGGGGCTGGGGGGTCAGGCAGGACCTGGGAACAATGAAGGAGGGTAGAAGGGTTGGGGATACCCATGGGTAGGTGGGAGTCTGGGGTGGGGGGGCAGAGGGGCCACAGGGGGATCAATGGGGTTGGTGGGGGACTGGGGAGCTAGGGGAAGTGGGGGAATCAAAGGGGCTGAGGAGGGGGCCTGGGGAGCTAGGGCAAGTGGTCCACATTGTGTTGCTCAGCACCTATGGGGCAGATGTGGGAAGGAGCTGGGGTGGCCTTGTAGGGGGAGAGCACAGGGAAATGGGGGGGGTCAGGCAACTATGGATTGGGGCATGGGTTGGTTCAAGGGGGGGCATAGGAAAATGGGGCCACTCGGGACAACGCCCATGGGTGAGAGGCTATGGGAGGGCTGGGGGGCGGCTTGGGGACTGGAGAGGGGGCCCCTGCTGTCAATGTCCATGCAGGGGGGACTTGGGGAGGGGCTGTGGGAGGACTGAGTGGGGCATGGGGAGGTGGGGGGAGCTATGGGAGGGCTGGGGGACCGTAAGGAGGTGGGGAAGCTATGGGAGAGTTGGGGGAGTATAGGAGGGTTGGGGGAGCTATGGGGAGTTGAGGGGAGCTATGTGAGGACTGAGTGGGGCATGCGGAGGTGGGGTGAGCTATGGGAGGGCTGGGGGACCATAAGGAGGTGGAAAAGCTATGGTAGAGCTGAGGGGCATGGGGAGTTAGAGTATAGGAGGGTTGGGGGAGCTATGGGAAGGTGGGGAGAGCTATGGGAGGGCTAGGGGGGCATGGGGAGTTCGGGTAGTATAGGAGGGTTGGGGGAGCTATGGGGAGTTGAAGGGTGTGGGAATCATAGAACAACCAGGTTGGAAGGGACCCATTGGATCTTCTAGTCCAACCATTTCTATCAAACACTAAACCAAGTCCCTCAAGACCTCATCCACCCGTGCCTTAAACACCTCCAGGGAAGGGGAATCAACCACCTCCCTGGGCAGCCTATTCCAAAGCCCAATGACCCTCTGTGTGAAAAACTTCTTTCAAATCTCCAGCCTAAATCTCCCCTGGCGGAGCTTGAGGCCATTCCCTCTTGTCCTGTCCCCTGGCACTTGGGAGAAGAGCCCAGCTCCCTCCTCTCTACAACCTCCCTTCAGGGAGGGAAGTTGGGGGACCATGGGGAGGCTATGGGAGGGTTGGGGAGGGCACAGGGCAGTGTATCCATCCTGGGGTTGGATGGAGGAGGGGGTCACTGCAGTCAGCACCTCTGGGTGGGTAGGGGCTATAGGCAGACATAAAGTGGAGGAGGGGGCACTCTTTGGAAATCGGGGGACGACGACAGTGCAGTGGGCACAGCCAATGGGAGCCCCACGAGGGCGGTGGGCGGGGACATGAGTGTGATTGGCAGAGGGATTGACCAATCAGCGCTCAGATAACGTGGTG
>JAUMJK010002940.1:0-17801 GCA_033558105.1 Coccyzus lansbergi
AGGGAAAGGGTTGGAAAAGTAGGGAGGAGGTTGAGAAATGGAGGAAAAGGGTTTTAAAAAGAGGGGAAAGGGTTGGAAATGTAGGGAAAGGGTTGAAAAAGTGGGGAGGAGGTTGAGAAATGGAGGAAAAGGGTTTTAAAAAGAGGGGAAAGGGTTGAAAAATTAGGGAAAGGGTTGAAAAAGTGTGGAGGAGGCTGAGAAATGGAGGAAAAGGGTTTTAAAAAGAGAGGAAAGGGTTGAAAATGTGTGGAGGAGGTTGAGAAATGGAGGAAAAGGGTTTTAAAAAGTGGAGAAAGGCTTGAAAAAGTAGGGAGAGGGTTGAAAAAGTGTGAAGGAGGTTGAGAAATGGAGGAAAAGGGTTTTGAAAAGTGGGGAAAGGGTTGAAAATGTGTGGAGGAGGTTGAGAAATGGAGGAAAAGGGTTTTAAAAAGATGGGAAAGGGTTGGAAAAGTAGGGAAAGGGTTGAAAAAGTGGAGAGGAGGTTGAGAAATGGAGGAAAAGGGTTTTAAAAAGAGGGGAAAGGCTTGAAAAAGTGGAGAGGAGGTTGAGAAATGGAGGAAAAGGGTTTTAAAAAGTGGGGAAAGGCTTGAAAAAGTAGGGAAAGGCTTGAAAAAGTGTGGAGGAGGCTGAGAAATGGAGGAAAAGGGTTTTAAAAAGAGGGGAAAGGGTTGAAAAAGTAGGGAGGAGGTTGAGAAATGGAGGAAAAGGGTTTTGAAAAGTGGGGAAAGGGTTGAAAAAGTGTGGAGGAGGCTGAGAAATGGAGGAAAAGGGTTTTAAAAAGAGAGGAAAGGGTTGAAAAAGTAGGGAGGAGGTTGAGAAATGGAGGAAAAGGGTTTTGAAAAGAGGGGAAAGGGTTGAAAAAGTGGGGAGGAGGTTGAGAAATGGTGGGAAAGGGTTTTGAAAAGTGGGGAAAGGGTTGAAAAAGTGTGGAGGAGGTTGAGAAATGGTGGGAAAGGGTTTTAAACAGAGGGGAAAGGGTTGAAAAAGTGGGGAGGAGGAGGTTGAGAAATGGAGGAAAAGGGTTTTGAAAAGAGGGGAAAGGGTTGAAAAAGTGGGGAGGAGGTTGAGAAATGGTGGGAATGGTTGAGAAACAGGGGGAAAGGGAAGGGCTGGTGTCACCCCTGGCACGTTATCCCCTCTCCCGCAGGCCCTGAGCGTCCGGCATGGCTCGTACCAAGCAGACAGCTCGGAAATCCACCGGTGGGAAGGCGCCTCGCAAGCAGCTGGCGACCAAGGCGGCCAGGAAGAGCGCACCCTCCACGGGAGGCGTGAAAAAGCCTCATCGCTACAGGTAGAGGAGCCGGCAGCACCCACCGAGCAATCTGGCCAGGCTGGATCCATGGATGAAGGGCAAGGGAGCATCCCCAGAGGGATCAAACCAGGCTGGATGCATGGGTTGGAGGGCAGGAAGGATCCAGAGAGGGATCAGACCAGGCTGGATCGATGGCTGGAGGGCAGGAGGGATCCACAGAGGGATCTGGAGAGGCTGGATCCATGGTTGGAGGGCAGGAGGGATCCAGAGAGGGATCAGACCAGGCTGGATCGATGGCTGGAGGGCAGGAAGGATCCAGAGAGGGATCAGACCAGGCTGGATCCATGGGCTGGAGGGCAGGAAGGATCCAGAGAGGGATCAGACCAGGCTGGATCCATGGTTGGAGGGCAGGAAGGATCCACAGAGGGACCAGGAGAGGCTGGAATAACTCCAATCTAAATAATTCCATGATTCCAGCACCGAAAAGTCACAGAATCACAGAACAACCAGGTTGGAAGGGACCCATCGGATCTTCTAGTCCAACCATTCCTATCAAACACTAAACCAAGTCCCTCAAGACCTCAACCACCCATCCCTTAAACGCTTCCAGGGAAGGTGACTCAACCACCTCCCTGGGCAGCCTGTTCCAATGTCCAGCGACCCTTTGTGTGAAAAACTTCCTCCTAATCTCCAGCCTAAATCTCCCCTGGTGGAGCTTGAGGCCATTCCCTCTCATCCTGTTCCCTGTCCCTTGGGAGAAGAGCCCAAAGCTCCCTCCTCTCTACAACCTCCTTTTAGGTAGTTGTAGAGAGTAATGAGGTCTCCTCTCAGCCTCCTCTTCTCCAGTCGTAGGTTTACGTCCCTAGAGTGACCTTTTACCCCCGTTAACCGCTTCCATCCCTGGCAGGCCCGGCACGGTCGCCCTGCGAGAGATCCGGCGGTACCAGAAATCCACGGAGCTGCTGATCCGGAAGCTGCCCTTCCAGCGCCTGGTGCGGGAGATCGCCCAGGACTTCAAAACTGACCTGCGCTTCCAGAGCGCTGCCATCGGAGCCCTGCAGGTGACAGCTCTGGGGCTTCGGGGGCAGTGGGAAATGCTCCCAAGGGGGCAGGAGGAGGAATTTGGGGGCAAGAGGAGTGGGAATGGGGGCAGAAGGAGGAGTTTGGGGCAAGAGGAGTGGGAATAGGGGCAGAAGGAGGAGTTTGGGGGCAAGAATGGCTCTGGGGATGCGGAAAGAGGAGCTTTGGAGTGGGAATGGGGGCAGAGAGAGGAGTTTTGGGGCAGGAATGGGGGCGGAAAGAGGAGTTTTGGGGCACGAATGGCTCCGAGGATGCAGAAAGAGGAACTTTGGGGCAGGAATGGGGGCAGAAAGAGGAGTTTTGGGGCAAGAAGGGCTCTGAGGATGCAGAAAGAGATGCTTTGGAGTGGGAATGGGTGCGAAAAGAGGAGTTTTGGGTCAAGAATGGCTCTGAGGATGCGGAAAGAGGAATTTTGGGGTGGGAATGAGGGCAGAAAGAGGAATTTTGGGGCAGGAATGGCTCCGAGAATGTGGAAAGAGGAACTTTGGGGCAGGGATGGGGGCGGAAAGAGGAGTTTTGGGGCAAGATTGGCTCTGAGGATGCAGAAAGAGGAACTTTGAAGTGGGAATGAGGGCAGAAAGAGGATTTTGGGGGCAAGAAGAGCTCCGAGGGTGCAGAAAGAGGAACTTTGGAGTGGGAATGAAGGCAGAAAGAGGAGTTTGGGGGCAAGAAGGGCTCCGAGGATGCAGAAAGAGGAACTTTGGAGTGGGAATGAAGGCAGAAAGAGGAGTTTGGGGGCAAGAAGAGCTCCGAGGATGCAGAAAGAGGAACTTTGAAGCGGGAATGAGGGCAGAAAGAGGAGTTTGGGGACAGGAATGGAGGCGGAAAGAGGAGTTTTGGGTCAAGAAGGGCTCTGAGGGTGCGGAAAGAGGAACTTTGGAGCAAGAATGGGTGTGAGGATGCGGAAAGAGGAGCTTTGAAGTGGGAATGGGTGCGAAAAGAGGAGTTTTGGGTCAAGAAGGGCTCTGAGGGTGCGGAAAGAGGAACTTTGGGGCAGGAATGGATGTGAGGATGTAGAAAATGAAACTTTGGGGTGTGAGCGGCTCCAATTCTTGCCTTGCTCTGGCCTCCATTTTCCTGTCAGTGCCAGCTCCTGATTCTTTGCTCCGGAGGGGGATTACCTCCCAACTCCGATGCCCCAATCCAGCGTTAAATCCCCCCAACTCGATCCCCAATCCCGTCTCCTTTTTTTCCCCCGTCTCTCCCCGCTCAGGAGGCCAGCGAAGCCTACCTGGTGGGCCTCTTCGAGGACACCAACCTGTGCGCCATCCACGCCAAGCGCGTCACCATCATGCCCAAGGACATCCAGCTGGCGCGGCGCATCCGCGGGGAGCGCGCCTAGGCCACGCCGAGCCGGGCGGTAGGAGAGACTCCGGGGTGGGATCCACAATATTCCGCAAGGGTTTTATTTTGGGGTGGGGGTTGGGATTTGGTGGGAGGGAAGGGAGGTTGGGGTTTCTCCTGCATCAAGCCGACTCCGCTCCCGACATCCAGGGCGAAGCGACTCTTCCGAGGGGTTTGTGAAACTTTGGGATTCTTTTTTCCCTCCCCCTTTTTGTACACTTTTCGGGGTTTTTTTTCCCTCTCCGAGCAGCAAAAATCATAGAGAATTTGGGGCTGGGGGGGGGGGTGGGGGCACTTTTTGAAAAAGCCGGGTTTTCTACACAATCCTGGTGTGGTTTCTGGGGCTGTGGACAGAGGAATTTTAGGGCTTCGGGCTCCCGTTCCTGCTCCTGCCGCTCTCCTCCGTGCGCTCCCGCTTTGTACCCTCTGTGACGGAATAAAGGAAACCCTTCCACCTGCTCCGCATCCTCGTTTCCTTCCTAATTAACCCCGGCCCTGACTTTTGGTTCTTATTATTAATAATCCCACAACCTGCAGCCCAGAGTCGCAGCTCTGAGGGTGATTTTGGGGTCTCAAGGGTTGGTTTTTTCCCCAGAATCGCAGCTCTGAGGCTGATTTTGGTGTCTCCAGCACTTTTTTCCCCAGAATCACAGGCCTGAGGGTGATTTTGGGGTCTCCAGGCTTTTTTTTCTCCCCAGAATCACAGGTCTGAGGGTGATTTTGTGGTTTCCAGGAGGTTTTTCCCCAAAGTCGCAGACCTGAGGGAGATTTTGGGGTCTCAAGGGTTTTTTTTCCCCAGAATCACAGCTCTGAGGGTGATTTTAGAGTCTCCAGGTTTTTTTTCCCAGAATCGCAGCTCTGAGGGTGATTTTGGGGTCTCCAGGTTTTTTCTTTCCCAAGAATCGCAGCTCTGAGGGTGATTTTGGGGTCTCCAGGTTTTTTCTTTCCCAAGAATCGCAGCTCTGAGGGTGATTTTGGGGTCTCCAGCATTTTCTTTCCCTCAGAATCGCAGGTCTGAGAGTGATTTTGGGGTCTCCAGGGTTTTTTTTTCCCCAGAATCACAGCTCTGAGGGTGATTTTAGAGTCTCCAGGTTTTTTTTTCCCAGAATCACAGCTCTGAGGGTGATTTTGGGGTCTCCAGGTTTTTTCTTTCCCAAGAATCGCAGCTCTGAGGGTGATTTTGGGGTCTCCAGCATTTTCTTTCCCTCAGAATCGCAGGTCTGAGAGTGATTTTGGGGTCTCCAGGGTTTTTTTTCCCCAGAATCACAGCTCTGAGGGTGATTTTAGAGTCTCCAGGGTTTTTTTCCCAGAATCGCAGCTCTGAGGGTGATTTTGGGGTCTCCAGGTTTTTTCTTTCCCAAGAATCACAGCTCTGAGGGTGATTTTGGGGTCTCCAGGTTTTTTCTTTCCCAAGAATCGCAACTCTGAGGGTGATTTTGGGGTCTCCAGCATTTTCTTTCCCTCAGAATCGCAGGTCTGAGAGTGATTTTGGGGTCTCCAGGTTTTTTTTCCCCAGAATCACAGCTCTGAGGGTGATTTTGGGGTCTCCAGGTTTTTTCTTTCCCAAGAATCACAGCTCTGAGGGTGATTTTGGGGTCTCCAGGTTTTTTCTTTCCCAAGAATCGCAACTCTGAGGGTGATTTTGGGGTCTCCAGCATTTTCTTTCCCTCAGAATCGCAGGTCTGAGAGTGATTTTGGGGTCTCCAGGTTTTTTTTCCCCAGAATCACAGCTCTGAGGGTGATTTTGGAGTCTTCAGAGGGTTTTTTTTTCCCCAGAATCACAGCTCTGAGGGTGATTTTGGAGTCTCCAGAGGGTTTTTTTTTCCCGAAATCACAAGCCTGGGGGTGATTTTGGGGTCTCAATGTTTTTTTTTCCCCAAAATTGCAGGTCTGAGGGTGATTTTGGGGTCTCAAGGTTTTTTTTCCCCAGACTCGCAGGCCTGAGGGTGATTTTGGGGTCTCCAGGGGGTTCTTCCCCCCTTTCCCTTTCCGGGCTGGATTAACCCCGAGCACTGACGTGATTGCTGCTGACACCTCGGGGTTAAATTTAGAGCCCCCCCCCACCCTGAGCCTCCCCTAATCGGGATTAGGGGCCTGGGGGGGGCACCTGAGGACGGGCAGGAGGGGGGGAAACCCCCGCAGGGAGCCAGAGGCGGCTGGGACGGGGAGTTGGACACAAAGAGGGGGGATTCCTCACAAAAATAGGACCTTTTACCCAAATCCGGGGATATTTTACCTCAAAATGGGGATGTTTTACCTGAATCAGGTATATTTTACCTCATAAATGGGATGTTTTACCCAAATCCAGGTATATTCTACCTCATAATTGGGACATTTTACCTGAATCAGGTATATTGTACCTCAAAATTGGGATATTTCCCTTAATCAGGTATATTTTACCTCAAAATCAGGATGTTTTACCCAAATCCAGGGATATTTACCTCAAAATTGGGATGTTTTACCTAAATCAGGTATATTTCACCTCAAAATCGGCAAATGTTGCCTAAATCCAGGGATATTTACCTCAAAGTTGGAATATTTTGCCTAAATCAGGTATATTCTACCTCAAAATTGGGATGTTTTACTCAAGTCCAGGGATATTTACCTCAAAATCAGGATGTTTTACCTATATCAGGTATATTCTACCTCATAATCAGGATGTTTGACCTATATCAGGTATGTTTTACCTCAAAATCAGGATGTTTTGCCTAAATCCAGGGATATTTACCTCAAAGTTGGGATATTTTACCTATACCAGGTATATTTTACCTCAAAATTGGGATGTTTTGCTTTAATCCAGGGATATTTACCTCAAAGTTGGGATGTTTTGCTTTAATCCAGGGATATTTACCTCAAAATTGGGATGTTTTGCTTTAATCCAGGGATATTTACCTCAAAATTGGGATGTTTTGCCTAAATCAGGTATATTTTGCCTCATAATCAGGATATTTTACCTATATTAGGTATATTTTACCTCAAAATCAGGATGTTTTACCTAAATCAGGTACATTTCATCTCAAAATTGGGATATTTTACCTATATCTGGTATATTTTGCCTCAAAATCGGGATATTTTACCTATAACAGGTATATTTTGCCTCAAAATCAGGATATTTTACCTATAACAGGTATATTTAGCCTCATAATCAGGATATTTTTCCTTTATCAGGTATATTTTACCTCAAAATTGGGATATATTGCCTAAATCCAGGGATATTTACCTCAAAATAGGGATATTTTCCCTATATCAGGTATATTCTACCTCAAAATTGGGATATTTTCCCTATATCATGTATGTTTTACCTCAAAATCGGGATATTTTGCCTAAATCCAGGTTATTTTACTTCAATATAGGTATCTTCAGCATAAAAATAGGCAAATTCCACTAAACTATAGGTATATTTCTGATAAAAACAGGAGTATTTTCTCTAAAATCAGCTGTATTTTCCTTAAATAGGTAATATAAAGGCACATTCTCGCTGGGTCTCCTCTCGCTCTTCGTTAGTGTTTAATTAGGGGTTGGGGTGGGGGGGGGGCTTCCTTGGCTGCACTGCCCCCCCTCCCCCCCCCCCCCCCCCCCCCCCCGGATTAGGGTTAATCGTCCCCAAATCCCTTCGTCTGGAAAACAACCTTAATCAGCCCCGTCCGCACCCCCCAAGCTGCTCCGGGGGAGATCGGGGGGCTTGTGCCTTTTGGGGGGGGCCTTGTGCCTTTTGGGGGGGCTGAAGGATTCAGGGGCTCCTTGTGCCATTTGGGGGTTCTCTTGCTCCCTTGAGGCTGTTTCTTAAGGTTTTTGGGGGGTTCTTGTGCCTTTTGGGGGGGCTGAAGGATTCAGGGGGGTCCTTGTGCCTTTTGGGGGGGCTCTTGCTCCATTTGGGGGGCTGTTCTTAAGGTTTTGGGGGCGTCCTTGTGCCTTTTGGGGGGGGCTGAAGGATTCGGGGGGGGGGGGTCCTTGTGCCATTTGGGGGGGACTCTTGCTCCATTTGGGGCTGTTCTTAAGGTTTGGGGGGATCCTTGTGCCTTTGAGGGGAGAAGCTGTGTCATTTGGGGGGGACCTGAAGGATTTGAGGGGGTCCTTGTGCCGTCTTGGGGGGGGTCCTAGAGGTTTGGGGGGTGCTCCTTGTGCCTTTGGGGGGTCCCCATTTGCCGTCCCTCCCCCTCCCCTCCCCTCGTCCCCAGACATGGCAGCTGGTGTCGGGATTAACTCTCTGCCCTTCGGCTTTGGGGGGGGGAACATTCTATGTCCCCCCCGGGGACCCCAACCCCCTCCCCAAGTCACCCCCAATCCAGCCCTGGTGTTAATTAGACCCCCCCTCCTTTTCATTAACGAACCCCAGAATTGGGGGGTTAAGAAAGACCTCGTTATCGCCCCCTCCCTTAACGAACCCCAGTGAGGGGGGTGACCATTCCCTCCCCCACTTCCCATCCCACCCCCCCTGTTAATTAACCCCTGTTAATTAAGACCTCACCCCCACTTCGTTAACGAACCCCATGGTTGGCAATGGTGACCCCAATATCATTTGGGGGCTATTAATTAAGACCTTGTTGTCTCCCTTTTTATTAACGAACCCTGGGGTTGACGGTAGAGCCCCCCCCTCTGATTTTGCCCCCCCTGCCCCCCCCCCACTCTAGTTGGGGGCATTAATTAAGACCTCGTCTCCCTTTTCGTTAACGAACCCCAAGATCGCAGGGGTCACGATGTCGCCCCCCCCCCCCCCATCCCATCCAAGCTGCTGGTGTTAATTAAGACCTTGTCCCCCCATTTGTTAACGAACCCTGAGATTGTGGGGGAAATGACAATGTCACCCCCCCCACCCCCCTCAATCCAGAGTGGGGACATTAATTAAGCCCTAACCCCCCCTTGCCCTCTTCGTTAACGAACCCGGGGTGCCCCCCCCTTCGTTTGCCAGCGCGGGGGATGAGCGTTAATTGCCGGCAGCGCTGGATTAAAGCTTGAGGGGGGTTGGGAGGGGGGCGATGTCCCCGTGTCCCCCCCCCTCACCCCGGGATTAACGCAGGGCGGGTGACATCACGGCCTTCTTAAACCTCCCCCCGTCGCGAGGACGCCTTCCCTGCCACCAGCCAGCGCCGCAGGTAGGGACGGGGGACACGGGGAGGGGGACACGGCCATCATGGGGACCTTCCCGGGGGGCCTCGGGGGCAACTGGGCTCATGGAGAGGCCACCAGCTCGATCCCGGGTTGGGGACGTGGCCACCAGCCCCATGGGGACGTCTCACGCCTCATGGAGCCACCAGCTCCATCTTGGCTTGGGGACGTGGCCACCAGCCCCATGGAGCCACCTGCTCCATCCTGGCTTGGGGACGTGGCCACCAGCCCCATGGGGACGTCTCACACCTCATGGAGCCCCCAGCTCCATCTTGGCTTAGGGATGTGGCCACCAGCCCCATGGGGACGTCTCACGCCTCATGGAGCCACCAGCTTCCTCTTGGCTTGGGGACGTGGCCACCAACCCCATGGGGACCTTCCCGGGGACCTCAGGGGCAACCAGGGCTCATGGAGAGGCCACTGGCTCCATCTTGGCTTGGGGACGTAGCCACCAGTCCCATGGGGACCTTCCCGAGGACCTCGGGGGCAACTGGGGCTCCTGGAGAGGCTACCGGCTCCATCCCAGCTTGGGGACGTGGCCACCAGCCCCATGGAGAGGCTGTTGGCTCCATCTCCAGCTCAGGGACGTGGCCACCAGCCCCACGGGGACATCCCACAGCTCTTGGAGCCACCGGCTCCATCCCCAGCTTGGAAGAGTGGCCACCAGCCCCATGGAGACATGGTCACCAGCCCCATGGGGATGTCCCTTGGCTTATGGAGCCACCAGCTCCATCCCGGCTTGAGGATGTGGTCACCAGTCCCATGGAGAAGCTGTTGCCTCCATCTCCATCTTGGGGATGTGGCCATGAGCCCTGTGGTAACGTCCTGTGTCTTGTGGAGAAGCCACCGGCTCCATCTCCCCCTTGGTGAGGCGGCCACCAGCCCAGGAGGAGCCACCGGCTCTGTCCTTGGAGCATGGAGATGGCCTCGTGGCTCAAGGCGACACCACCGCCCTTGGCCTGGGGACAGCGTCCCCGGCACGGGTGACGTCCCTTGGCTCTTGGACAAGGCGCTTGGCGCCGAGGTCACCTTCCCTGGTGCAGGGATGAGGCCACTGGACAGGGGTGGTCACCTTGTGCCACCTTGTGCCATGTTCATAGAACATAGAATCATAGAACAAGCAGGTTGGAAGAGACCCATCGGATCTTCTAGTCCAACCATTCCTATCAAACACTAACCCAAGTCCCTCAAGACCTCATCCACCCGTCCCTTAAACACCTCCAGGGAAGGGGAATCAACCACCTCCCTGGGCAGCCTGTTCCAATGCCCAATGACCCTTTCTGGGAAGAACTTCCTCCTAATCTCCAGCCTAAACCTCCCCTGGTGGAGCTTGAGGCCATTCCCTCTCGTCCTGACCCTTGGGAGAAGAGCCCAGCTCCCTCCTCTCCATAACCTCCTTTCAGGTAGTTGTAGAGAGCAATGAGGTCTCCTCTCAGCCTCCTCTTCTCCAGGATAAACTCCCCCAGCTCTCTCAGCCGCTCCTCATAGGGCCTGTTCTCCAGCCCCTTCACCAGCCTCGTCGCTCTTCTCTGGACTTTCTCCAGAGCCTCAACATGTTGTGCCACCTTGTGCCGTGTTGTGCCCTGTGGTGCCATCTTGTGCCACCTTGTGCCACCTTGTTGGACTCAATGATCCGATGGGTCTCTTCCAAGCTGGTGATTCTATGATTCTATGATTCTTGTGCCTTGTGGTGCCACCTTGTGCCACCTTGTGCCGTGTGGTGCCACCTTGTGCCGGTTGTGACACCCCTCGGCGTGTCCCCCGCAGCGCAGGGGCTGGTGCCCGGAGCATGATGGCCTATATCAAGCAGCCCCACTACGGCGTCAACGGGCTGAGCCTGGCGGCGCCCCCCATGGACCTGCTGCACCCCGCCGTGGGCTACCCCGGTACCGGGACGGGGCGCTGGGGGACATGGGGACACGGGATTAGGGGTTTTGGAGGGTTATAGGGGTATGGGGGGCATGGGATTAGGGGTTATAGGGGTATAGGGGACATGGGATTAGGGGTTATAGGGGTATAGGGGGCATGGGATTAGGGGTTATAGGGGTATAGGGGTCATGGGATTAGGGGTTTTGGGGGGTATAGGGGGCATGGGATTAGGGGTTTTGGAGGGTTATAAGGGGTATAGGGGGCATGGGATTAGGGGTTATAGGGGTATAGGGGTATAGGGGGCATGGGATTAGGGGTTTGGGGGGTTATAGGGGTATAGGGGGCACAAGATTAGGGGTTTGGGGGGTTATAGGGGTATAGGGGACATGGGATAACGGGGTTTGGGGCCCACAGAGAGGTTTAGGGGCACAGGGGGAATATGGGGTGTGGGATTAGGGGGGGTTGGGGGACATAGAGGGGTTTGGGGGGCACAGGAGGGTATAGGGGGCATGAGATTAGGGGGTTTGGGGGACAGAGAAGGGTTTGGGGGGCACAGGAGGGTATAGGGGGCATGAGATTAGGGGGGTTGGGGGACAGAGAGGGGTTTGGGGGGCACAGGAGGGTATAGGGAGCCTGGGATTATGGGGTTTGGGGGACAGAGAGGGGTTTGGGGGGCACAGGAGGGTATAGGGAGCCTGGGATTAGGGGGTTTGGGGAGCAGAGAGGGGTTTGGGGAGCACAGGAGGGTATGGGGAGCCTGGGATTATGGGGTTTGGGGGATAGTGAGTAGACGGGAGCTTCATGGGTTGCACAGGGGTGGGATGGGGGGTGTGTCCATAGGGGTTTGGGGGTACAGGGGTTGTGGGGTGTCCCTCCCTGAGCCCCCTGTCCCCCCCAGCGACGCCGCGGAAGCAGCGTCGGGAGCGCACGACGTTCACCAGGGCCCAGCTGGACATCCTGGAGGCTCTTTTCGCCAAGACTCGCTACCCGGACATCTTCATGCGCGAGGAGGTGGCCCTCAAGATCAACCTCCCCGAGTCCCGCGTCCAGGTGAGCTCACCAGCCTCGTACGAGGGGGTCGCTCGTGCGACAGGGTCACTCGTGCGAGCCCAGGGGCTGCAGCTAAGGCCAAAAACACACACATGAGACCAGGGGCTGCAGCTCAGGCCAAAAACACACTCGTACGAGCCCAGGGGCTGCAGCTCAGAGCACAAACACACACGTACGAGCCCAGGGGCTGCAACTCAGAGCACAAACACACTCGTACGAGCCCAGGGGCTGCAGCTCAGAGCACAAACACACTCGTACGAGCCCAGGGGCTGCAGCTCAGAGCACAAACACACTCGTACGAGCCCAGGGGCTGCAGCTCAGAGCACAAACACACACCTATGAGACCAGAGGCTGCAGCTCAGAGCACAAACACACACTTATGAGACCAGAGGCTGCAGCTCAGAGCACAAACACACACCTATGAGACCAGAGGCTGCAGCTCAGAGCACAAACACACACTTATGAGACCAGAGGCTGCAGCTCAGAGCACAAACACACTCGTACGAGCCCAGGGGCTGCAGCTCAGAGCACAAACACACTCGTACGAGCCCAGAGGCTGCAGCTCAGAGCACAAACACACTCGTACGAGCCCAGGGGCTGCAGCTCAGAGCACAAACACACTCGTACGAGCCCAGGGGCTGCAGCTCAGAGCACAAACACACTCGTACGAGCCCAGGGGCTGCAGCTCAGAGCACAAACACACACCTATGAGACCAGGGGCTGCAGCTCAGAGCACAAACACACACCTATGAGACCAGAGGCTGCAGCTCAGAGCACAAACACACACCTATGAGACCAGAGGCTGCAGCTCAGAGCACAAACACACACCTATGAGACCAGAGGCTGCAGCTCAGAGCACTCGTGCAGGCCCAGGGTCACCAACACACACACACACACACACACACACACGTGTGCTCTCTCCCCCTCCCAGGTGTGGTTCAAGAACCGCCGCGCCAAGTGCCGGCAGCAGCAGCAGCAGAGCAGCGGCCAAGCCAAGGCCCGTCCGGCCAAGAAGAAGAGCAGCTCACCGGCTCGCGGCGACGCCGACCCGGGGGTCCCCGGCCCCTACAGCCCCCCGCCCTCCGCTCCCCCCGGCCCCCCCAGCTCCGCCGCCGCCGCCGCCACCGTCTCCATCTGGAGCCCGGCGTCCATCTCGCCCGTGCCCGACCCCTTGGCCTCGTCGTCGGGGTTGCCGCGCTCGGCGCCCTTCGCCGGCACCTACAGCCAAGCCACGGCCGGCTACGCGCAGGGCTACGGGGGCTCGGCCGCCTATTTTGGGGGCCTGGACTGCGGCTCCTACCTGTCGCCCATGCACGCGCCGCTGGGCGCTCCCGGCGCGGCCCTCAGCCCCCTGGGAGCCCCCAGCATGGGCGCCCACTTGGCCCCTTCGCCCGCCGGGCTGGCCGGGCAGAGCTACGGCAGCGCCGGCCTGGGCTTCGGCCCCGTCGACTGCCTGGACTACAAGGACCAGGCGGCCTCCTGGAAGCTCAACTTCAACGGCGCCGACTGCCTGGATTACAAGGATCAGAGCTCCTGGAAGTTCCAGGTGTTGTGAGGGCGCGGAGGGGAACGGGGAGAGCCTGAGTGGAGAGTCCGCACTCGGAGCTTCCACACACGGAATAGCCACACATGGACTTCCCTGCACGGAACATCCACACATGGAGCATCCACACACGGAATATCCACACATGGAGCTTCCCTGCATGGAGCATCTGCACGTGGAGCTTCCCTGCACGGAACATCCGTACACGGAGGACCTACACATGGAGCTTCCCTGCATGGAGAGACCTTATAGAATGGAGCTTCCCTGCATGGAGCTTCCTTGCATGGAGAGACCTTGTGGAATGGAGTTTCCTTGCATGGAGCTTCCCTTCATGGAGAGACCTTGTGGAATGGAGCTTCCCTGCACGGAGCATCCACACACGGAGCAACCTCAGGAGGAGAAGGACCTGGGGGTGTTGGTCAACAGCCGACTGACCATGAGCCAGCAGTGTGCCCAGGGGGCCAAGAAGGCCAATGGCATCTTGGCTTGGAGCAGAAATGGTGTGACCAGCAGGGCCAGGGAGGTGATTCTCCCTCTGGACTCAGCACTGGGGAGGCTGCTCCTTGAATCCTGTGTTGAGTTGTGGGCCCCTCAGCACAAGAAGGATGTTGAGGCTCTGGAGAGAGTCCAGAGAAGAGCAACAAAGCTGGTGAAGGGGCTGGAGAACAGGCCTGATGAGGAGCGGCTGAGAGAGCTGGGGGTGTTTATCCTGGAGAAGAGGAGGCTGAGAGGAGACCTCATTACTCTCTACAACTCCCTAGGAGGAGGTTGTGGAGAGGAGGGAGCTGGGCTCTTCTCCCAAGGGTCAGGACGAGAGGGAATGGCCTCAAGCTCCACCAGGGGAGATTTAGGCTGGAGATTAGGAAGAGGTTTTTCCCAGAAAAGGTCATTGGGCATTGGAATAGGCTGCCCAGGGAGGTGGTTGATTCCCCTTCCCTGGAGATGTTTAAGGCACAGGTGGATGAGGCCTTGAGGGACTTGGTTTAGTGTTCGATAGGAATGGTTGGACTAGAAGATCCGATGGGTCCTTCCAACCTGCTTGTTCTATGATTCTATGATTCCCTGCATGGAGCTTCCCTGCACGGAGCATCCTCATGGAATGGAGCTTCCCTGCTCGGAGCATCTGCACACAGAGCAACCTCATGGAATGGAGCTTCCCTGCACAGAGACCTTGTGGAATGGAACTTCCCTACATGGAGCTTCCCTACACGGAGCTTCCCTGCATGGAGAGACCTTGTGGAACGGAGAATCCATGCATGGAGCTTCCCTGCACAGAGAGAGAGAGAGACCTCGTGGAATGGAGCTTCCCTGCACGGAGCATCCACCCGTGGAGAATCTTGGAAGCACACAGCATCCCCACACGGAGCAGCCGTGCAGCACGGAGCATCCTCAGGGAATGGAGCATCCCCACACGGAGCATCTGGGCCACACGGAACATCCCTGTGTGGCTCGTGGTGGCACCTGGCTCGAAGCCATTCCCACCGCATGGACCCACAGCGGCCCCTAAGTCCCCCCAGTAGCCACCCCCCAAATTCCCATCCAGGGCCAAGCGCAGGGAGGCCGAACCCTGTGGAATTCCAATTAAAAGGACTGGGAAAAGAGGGGGAGCAGCCTCTGCTTCTCATTAACGAAGGGCTGGAGGGGGAGAAATGGGGGGGACCGAGGTCTCGGGGACCCCAGTGTCTGTTGCTCTGGGGGGTCCTGACCCCCCCAAACCCTCACTGTGCACCCCTAAAGGCCTCTCTGCACCCCCAAAGCCCCCCCCTGCACCCCAAGAACCCCACCTCTACCCCCACGAGGTCCTTGGGGTGTCTGGGGGTTGGTCCCTGCATGTGGGGGGTCACTGTTTATCCCCCCCCAGGGTTACCCCAGGCTCTGCCTGTGGCCAGATGGGGCCTAATCCGGATTGAGCCCTGGAGGGGGGGGTTGGAGGGGGCAGGGACACAGGAGGGTTAATCCGGTTTAAGGGCCCTAATGAAGGGGATTAATGGGGGGGGAGGCAGGGGGGGGCTGGGGTTGTCCCCCTTTGGGTCAGTCATGTGACGCATCCAAGATGGCGGCTCTGAGGCGCACCCCCCCCCCCCCCCAATCCCCCAAGGGGGGGGGTCGGGCTGCTCTCAAGGGGTTAATTCCCCCTCCAAGGGTTCAATCTGCCCTTTAAGGGGTTTAATCCCATCTCGAGGGGTTCAATCCCCAATCCAAGGGGTTCAATCCCCATTCCAAGAGGGCAATTCCCCCAATCCAAGGGCTCAATCCCACCCTCTAAGGGGTTTAATCCCACTCCAAGGGGTTCAATCCCCACTCCAAGGGGTTCAATCCCCATTCCAAGGAGTTTAATCCCACCTCGAGGGTTTCAATCCCCAATCCAGGGAGTTTTAATCCCACTTTGAGGGCTTCAATCCCCAATCCAAGGGCTTCAATCCCCCGCTCCAAGTGCTTTAATCCCACCTCAAGGTGCTCAATTCCTCCTTTAAGAGGTTTAATTTCCCCTCCAAGAGGTGCTCAGGGCTGAGATTTGGGGGTGAAGGGATATTGATGGAGAGTAAGAATGATTCTGAGGAGGAAAAGTGATGCTGGAGAGGAAAAGCGATGATGATGGAGAGGAAGAGCGGATGGGTGGAGACGATGAGGAGGACGAGCAGCGTGTGAAGGCGAGGAAGGGCCTTGGCGGCCGCTGGAGAGAGGAGAGAGCAGGCAGTTTTCCAGCCTAAGGCACAAAATAAACCTCTGGCAGGTCCCACCCAGGTGGAGGACGTAAATCCAGTTCGAACGCAGCCAATCCCGGGATATAAACACAGCCCCGAGCTCGGCCTCGAAGGGATTAGGGACTCGCTCTGGGTCAATCTTCCATCCGAGGTGCTGGCTCGGCCCTCCCGCTCCCCAATCCGCCAGCCCCCCAGAGCCTCCGCGCCGGCTCAACCAGTCTGGAACTGGGAAGATGAGGGCCCATGGGCTGGGCTGGGAACTGGGCCAGCCCAGCTCTATCCCAGCTCCATCTCAGCTCCTTCCCAGCTCCAATCCCAGCTCTGTCCCAGCTCCGTCGCAGCTCCGTCTCAGCTCCAATCCCAGCTCCAATCCAGCTCTATCCCAGCTCCATCTCAGCTCCTTCCCAGCTCCAATTCCAGCTCCGTCCTATCTCCAATCCCAGCTCCATCCCAGCTCCAATCCCAGCTCCGTCCCAGCTCCATCCCAGCTCTGTCCCAGCTCCAATCCCAGCTCCGTCCCAGCTCCAATCCCAGCTCAGTCCCAGCTCCAATCCCAGCTCTGTCCCAGCTCCAATCCCACTCCATCCCAGCTCCAATCCCAGCTCCGTCCCAGCTCCAATCCCAGCTCTGTCCCAGGGCTCCAATCCCAGCTCCGTCCCAGCTCCAATCCCAGCTCAGTCCCAGCTCTGTCCCAGCTCCAATCCCAGCTCCAATCCCAGCTCAGTCCCAGCTCCAATTTCAGCTCCAATCCCAGCTCCAATCCCAGCTCAGTCCCAGCTCCAATCCCAGTTTTCTTTGCTGGCTGAGGCCCTCACTAGCCCCCTTGCTATTCCCCATTAGCCCATTCCCAGCCCTGCTAGCCCCACACGTACCCATGATTTATGCAAATAAACCAGAGGGGGGGGCGTGGCGCATGCAAATACGGTAACGCGAGGGAGCAGGGAAATACGGTAACGCCGGGGGCGTGGCTCCCGCCAAGAGGGCAACAAGAGGGCGTGGCTACGCAAATAGAGGGGGGCGTGGCCTCGCGAGAGACCCCGATATATAGAAGGGAGTCGGGCGCTATGCAAATACAAGCCAGTAGGGGGGGCGCGTCTATGTAAATATAAGTCGGTAGGGGGCGTGTCTATGCAAATAGAGGGTGCGAGGGGTCGTGGCTATGCAAATAGAACCTTGGCTAGTTAATTAGGAGCCTAGGAGGAGGTCTCTCTATGCTAATAGCGACTGAGAGTGGTCGTGGTTGTGCAAATAGAGGCTCTGAGTAGGCCTCTCTGTGCTAACAGTGACCCTGAGAGGAGGTGGTTATGCAAATAGCAGGTGCGACTAGGCCTCTCTATGCAAATAGCGGCTGCGAGTGGTCGTGGTTATGCAAAATGAAGGCTCTGACTAGGCCTCTACGCAAATAGCGCCTCTGAGTAGGCCCCTCTGTGCCCATAGCGGCTACGACTAGGCCTCTCCATGCAATGAGCCGGCCCCGGCTGCAGGTCTGTGCCGAGGGGGCGTGGCTTATTCAAATCTGGCGGCGAGGGGGCGTGGCCCTGCCTCGCATCTATTCGAATCTGGCTGCGAGGTGGGCGTGGCCCTGCCTCACAGCTTAGTCAAATCCCTCTGGGGGAGGGGGAGGGGGCGTGGTCTATGCAAATCGCCCTGCGCGAGGGGCGTGGCCTGGCTGAGGAAAGGGGAGGGGGGTGAGCCTTTCGGCGGGGGGAGGGGGGGGGGGGGGTGGGGGGGGGGGGGGGGGGCGGTCGGTGTGTGTTTTTTTTTTCCACCCCCCCCCCCCGCAACCTACGGCGAGTCGATCGGGTTCCCGGTGGCGCTCAGGGCTGGGGGGGGGCTGGGGAGGGGGGGGGGG